>OZ025257.1:37145447-37412956 GCA_964019135.1 Arenicola marina | reverse complement strand
TCGTACGAGCACAATGGAGGAAACCGAACAAATATTTCAAAAGAAATAACAAGGGCTTCGAAGCGCTTCACGCCTTTGACCTCGATCGAAAACGAACTTCGATCACCTACTTTACATGTGATTTCTCTGTATCACGTTGTAATGATTTGATGTGTGTTTTACAGGATCTTTTGAGGCTCTCTACCCCGTGGTGGGCACTGACCTATTTGGCCTTCACCGTCTCCCCTCCACCCTGGGCATGTGCTTCGGCTGTCTCGGACTGATGTCGTTCGCGTACCTACCCATTATAGGTGAGTGGCCCGGGCCCCTGTCTACCCATTATAGGTGAGTGGCCCGGGCCCCTGTCTACTCATTATAGGTGAGTGGCCCGGGCCCCTGTCTACTCATTATAGGTGAGTGGCCCGGGCCCCTTTCTACCCATTATAGGTGAGTGGCCCGGGCCCCTGTCTACCCATTATAGGTGAGTGGCCCGGGCCCCTGTCTACCCATTATAGGTGAGTGGCCCGGGCCCCTGTCTACCCATTATAGGTGAGTGGCCCGGGCCCCTGTCTACCCATTATAGGTGAGTGGCCCGGGCCCCTGTCTACCCATTATAGGTGAGTGGCCCGGGCCCCTGTCTACCCATTATAGGTGAGTGGCACGGGCCCCTGTCTACCCATTATAGGTGAGTGGCCCGGGCCCCTGTCTACCCATTATAGGTGAGTGGCCCGGGCCCCTGTCTACCCATTATAGGTGAGTGGCCCGGGTCCCTGTCTACCCATTATAGGTGAGTGGCCCGGGCCCCTGTCTACCCATTATAGGTGAGTGGCCCGGGCCACTGTCTACCCATTATAGGTGAGTGGCACGGGCCCCTGTCTACCCATTATAGGTGAGTGGCCCGGGCCCCTGTCCACCCATTATAGGTGAGTGGCCCGGGCCCCTGTCTACCCATTATAGGTGAATGGCCCGGGCCCCTGTCTACCCATTATAGGTGAGTGGCCCGGGCCCCTGTCTACCCATTATAGGTGAGTGGCACGGGCCCCTGTCTACCCATTATAGGTGAGTGGCCCGGGCCCCTGTCTACCCATTATACGTGAGTGGCCCGGGCCCCTGTCTACCCATTATAGGTGAGTGGCCCGGGCCCCTGTCTACCCATTATAGGTGAGTGGCCCGGGCCCCTGTCTACCCATTATAGGTGAGTGGCCCGGGCCCCTGTCTACCCATTATAGGTGAGTGGCCCGGGTCCCTGTCTACCCATTATACGTGAGTGGCACGGGCCCCTGTCTACCCATTATAGGTGAGTGGCCCGGGCCCCTGTCTACCCATTATAGGTGAGTGGCCCGGGCCCCTGTCTACCCATTATAGGTGAGTGGCCCGGGCCCCTGTCTACCCATTATAGGTAAGTGGCACGGGCCCCTGTCTACCCATTATAGGTGAGTGGCACGGGCCCCTGTCTACCCATTATAGGTGAGTGGCCCGGGCCCCTGTCTACCCATTATAGGTGAGTGGCCCGGGCCCCTGTCTACTCATTATAGGTGAGTGGCCCGGGCCCCTGTCTACCCATTATAGGTGAGTGGCCCGGGCCCCTGTCTACCCATTATAGGTGAGTGGCCCGGGCCCCTGTCTACCCATTATGGGTGAGTGGCCCGGGCCCCTGTCTAGCCATTATAGGTGAGTGGCCCGGGCCCCTGTCTACCCATTATAGGTGAGTGGCCCTGGCCCCTGTCTACCCATTATAGGTGAGTGGCCCGGGCCTGTCTACCCATTATAGGTGAGTGGCACGGGCCCCTGTCTACCCATTATAGGTGAGTGGCCCGGGCCCCTGTCTACCCATTATAGGTGAGTGGCCCGGGCCCCTGTCTACCCATTATAGGTGAGTGGCACGGGCCCCTGTCTACCCATTATAGGTGAGTGGCACGGGCCCCGGTGCAGCGAACTTGTGAACGAACGAAGTGGTTTCAATTGGGGAGTTCCGCGGTAAAGCCCCCCTTTTTCACCGCCGAAATCCGCTCGGTCGGGTCGTTTTACCGCGAAAATTGCGCTCGGTCGGGGCGTTTTACCGCGAAAATTCGCTCGGAGAAGGTATTTTTTCGCGGCAACCCGCTCGATGAACGCACATTTTCAGAGCCCCCCTCCCCCCCCGGTCGCAAGTTTTTAAATATCTGCTCCATAGGGTTATCTTTTTTGTCAGCTTTCTCAGGCATCAAGGGACCCGCGGAACCCCCCCTCCAGATTTGTATAATAGTGCCGCCCCCCCCCCCCGGGGAAGGGTGTAGCCTCCATGGTGCAGTGGGTAACGCGCTAGCCCAGACCGCAGGTGCTGGGTTCGACTCCGGGGCAGTGGGGGCGCACTTGTCCTTGTGTTTCAGGTCAGACCTCCACATTTACAGATGCTAACGTGTGTGCAGGCGGATATAACAATTTTATGTGTTTCTTCCCAATAAGAAAGTCTGCCGTCATAATGCTCCAGAAATCCTTTTTACCTTAACCTTTTTATAGTCTCTTTCTTATCGTCATAAATTGTTTTAATGTTATATTATATCAAATTATATGATTACATTATATTATATATTTTGTATACTTATGTTATTGTTATTATATTATTATTCCGTCAAACTATATTTTTGTTGTCATATCTTATGGTATAAAACTGTATTATTATTGTTTTTTATCATTGTTATTGTGTTTCAGGCGTGCTGTATGACGTATACCAGAGCTTTACTCCTGCCTTCACGGTGGCCGGGGTGGTAGCGCTGGCCGGTGGAGTGTTCACCCTGTCCGTCTTCATTACGTCCAGAAAGAAGAGTGGTTCGTCCGCTGAGCAAGTGTGATCTCAGGATATATAGACCCCCCCCCACTTCGACCCACTTAGCCCAGCCCATTTGTGATGTCGCCCGCGACGGGGCGCCACCGCTCGCTCACACTGTTTCACGCGTCCGCGACGGGGCGCCACTGCTCGCTCACACTGTTACACGTGTCCGCGACGGGGCCCCACCGCTCGCTCACACTGTTACAAGCGTCCGCGACTGGGCGCCACCGCTCGCTTACACTGTTACACGCGTCCGCGACGGGGCGCCACCGGTCGCTCACACTGTTAAACGTATCCGCGACGGGGCGCCACCGCTCGCTCACACTGTTACAAGCGGCCGCGACGGGGCGCCGCCGCTCGTTGAGCATGCAGTCCCTTGCCTAACATACTCGCCTTGTCATTGTCAATTCAAAGTTCGAACCGTTATTAACCTATTTTCCTGAGAACCTCTATCCAACAAGTACGATGGCACAGAGGTCAGTGATGCGAGTGCAGGGGTCAGCGATATAGGCGAGGAGGTCAGCGATACATGTGTAGGGTCAGCGATGCAGGTGCAGGGGTCAGCGATATAGGTGAGGGGGTCAGCGATACAGGTGTGGGGGTCAGCGACACAGGTGTACAGGTCAGCGATACAGGTGTAGAGGTCAGCGATACCGGTGTAGGGGTCAGCGATACAGATGTAGAGGTCAGCGATACAGGTGTAGGGGTCAGCGATACAGATGTAGAGGTCAGCCATACAGGTATAGGGGTCAGCGATACAGGTGTAGGGGTCAGTGATACAGGTGTAGAGGTCAGCGATACAGGTGTGGGGGTCAGCGATACAGATGTAGAGGTCAGCGATATAGGTGTGGGGGTCAGCGATACAGGTGTAGAGGTGGGTCGAGAATGTGAACTGTCCACGAGATTATGATGCTATGCCGGGATGGGAGGGTGGAGCAAGAAAGAGCTCCAGCAAGGGGGGGCGTGGAAACCCATTGATATTGTATGACAATTTCATTGGATTGGTTGTTTGGAGATCCATGCGTTGGATTACGCCGCGTGACGATATCATGCCTGGTGCCTTACTGCTGGAGCCTGTTTAAGATGTGAAGCTGCAAGGAGATTTTGTATTATTTGTATTATCTGGAAATTGTACTGTTGTACTTACACTGCGACCACCTGACCCTATTTATTTTATGAAAGTATATGTATACATTATCACACCTTTATGTCATTCAATTGTTCCAATCGTGTTCCTTTCTACAGGTAGACCACCTTAATGTAATAACAGTAAAACTACATTATTTTTTATGTATGACTTTATATAGGGGGAGGTTCTTAACGTGAAGTGTTCACTTTCTGTTGTGCCGTTGAACAAGGACTCGTCAGCTTGTGGTATCTGCCATGTGTTCATTACCGGTGTAGCGTTGAATGCAATGTGCCAATCTCTTGTGGTAGTTAAATACATGTATACCTTTATTGTTACATATTTGACCAATCGGATTGATAAATAAGTTTATCAGTTAGCAGATTTTTCTTTACGTATTATGAGCATACCGTATAGGTATCGATTTGTTTTTTCTGTTGATTCATGAGCTTGCTTTATGTTTTTTGTAAAATTATTGGCAGTTTTATGTTTATGTGTATCTGGCTCGTCAAAGTATCGGCTCCAATGTGATTTAAAATACTGCGTTTCTACTAATTTATAACGTTAATCGCCAAATAAATTTAACACAGTGCCAAGTGATGCACCTCGTCGTGACATCACGAATAATATATAATGCTTTCAATAAAACGTATATTTTCTTCACCACCAATTGACTCGTTAACGGTACCTTTTGTGCAGAACTTTATGATACTGGCCACACAATATGGATACATGTGAAAGGGACTCAAATGTAAGAAATGAAGCGGATCCCATTGGCCTGTGAAGTGTTTTTGAAGGCCTATCCTCTGATTGGGGTACTTAGTAATGTCTTCTTAACCTGCATAGTTTTGTACTTTTGCATAATTTTTGTACAGTATCATAATATTTTTCAACTGATTAGATTAATGTGGCTTTACCAACTACCACATGTTCTATTCATATGTAATTTATGGTGGCTTTTGCTCTATGTTTTTTTTATTGATGGCTCTATGTGTTTGTACATGATCGCTACATGTGTTGGTATCACTACTTCGGGATTTGGGCTGTAACGGTTTCCATCCGGGAGAGCGAACAATATTCATGAATGGACGAATATAGTTAAAGTTTGTTTTTGTAGAAATGTTAACCAGGGCTATCGTCACCCATTTATTGCACTATGACGTAACTGATCTCTTACTCTTAAAGTGTGTCTTGGTGATTAACTTAAACAGTAATATGATTTACAGGGTGCAAATTACTTACATAGAGTTTCATGTACGATTCACCACTTTGTGATATTACGAATAAAACGAGATAACTTTGACATTTGTTTTCGTTCGGGATTTATGCTTTATGGTTGCCAACTGTAAACGATTATGGGAGACTAGTAGTTTCTAGTATTAAGACCCATCTGTGGCTCACCAGATGAAAGAAATCGTCAGATAAACTACGAAATGGCTGGCTATAGAGGCCGCCACCAAATGTGTTGCTGCTTTTGCTGTGTACTTATGGCAAATGTCCTGTACACAATGTGTCACCATGACAACCCCACAATAATTGTTTTATGAATCGCGGTTCAACTGTTCAGGCAGTTTTAGAAAGTAGCATGCTGTGGATCTGCTTGACAAGAAATGACCAAGGGCTAAATATTGCCAGCCGTAACCTCCCGGGACGACGAAGGATGATTGGATGAAACGTGCCCCAGATTAGGTGTCCAGGCCCGGATTCGAACCTATGACCTGTTGATCTGCGGCCCACGGCGCTAACCACTGTTACAGGGAGGCCTCTGAATTTGTTTAAAGCGGATGTCCAACCTAATCTAATCGCGATCTGCACCGAAAGTTTGCATATAAAAATTAATTTGGCGAATGTTAGCTAGCGCTTCGCTTCGGTCGACTGGTAAGACAAAAATTAAGGCCACCCACCCCCGTCAATGTCGAGCAGCGCGCCATTTTGACAGAGCAAGTAACGTATATTGTGACCCTTCATGTGGCACTGCCTTTACTTTAAAAATGGGGAAGTTATCTCACTGATGGAACCCTTCACAGTGGAGGTACCCTTCAGGGGAAACGCGTGAAACCAGAGATCAAGGCCGCGAATTGCGGATGATTTGCGGCAGTTCCAAGCCGCGCTGTAGACCATGATCTTAATGTTTCATGGAAAAATAGCATCCAAACATACTGATAAATCTCTTGCAACGATTGGCCCCTTAAGTGGCCATGATTGGAGTTAAAATCGCAGCTATTTATATTTGTGATGATCACGCGCTCTTATTTGGCTCACACAGTAGGCGTCATTTCCGGTTTAAATATAATTAGAGTATCGCCTCCTGATTGGTCAATCGCGGACACACCTCTAAAAACGTTAAGCGACAAAAAAGATTCTACATGTTATTGTGAGCTACATACAAGACGGAACATTCTGTAATTTAGAGGAAAGACACTTTGGTATTATATGAATCGATTAAGCAGCGTTAGAGGCCAGGCTGGCGGTTTGCTTTGAAGGAAGCCACCCGCCTGGCCTCCGTCCTGTCTGTAGATCACTATAAAGTTCGGAAGCGAAAATAATGCTTACTGCAAAACTGTATCCTTATAAATGGCACAATAGTTCTCCCGATATATGTCACGCAGCACCGTCGTAAGCAAAACGAAAGTAGGAGGTTAGACGCAGATCAAACTTGCGACCAAGGGAGGGGAGGAGGGGGGGGGGAGGGGGCTCTGAAAACTTGCGAGGGTGGGGGCGATCAAGGAAGGGGGGGGGGGGGGGGCGAGCACTTGCCACCGGTGATATCTTAACTGTGTCCAGTCATTCGTTCTTTCTGGACAGCCCCCCGTGATCGAGACCCTTCCAGATAGGGATACTTATGCTCTACGTTGATGCTACGATTTGAAAGGTCCATGCTGCGTACTTTCCGGGTGGTTGTTCGTCTTTGCTCGCTTCACGCAAAACATAATAATAAATACGAAACGAACCACTGAATTCGATGCGTATATCAGAATTATAACCATCAGATAATTGTTATGTCATATATGAGCGATTAGACATTTGATAGACCCGAATGCGACTGTTAAATAAGTAAGTGTCAATGTCAGGCGAGCTGTGTAGTTTTTTTTTTTAATTTATAAATTAAACATGAATACAAGAACATTAACGGCGTCTGTATAAAAGAAGGAAAATGTCCGTCAGTCTGTCGACCTACAGCTACGTCAGTCCGTACTCGTCAAAGTGTTATCTGTCACTGTCCGTATATCGAGCCGAAACCCCTGTCGTCCCCCTAGTCACGTGATATTCCGACCAACCCCGAACCTTTATTTGCATAGTCGTGTATTTCCGCATGTTCTAGATTTTCCGCGTCACTACAGCTGTTAACCGTGAAAGTGTACACGTTTAGAAACTACACGTTTTAGGGTAATTTATGATGCAAAAATGCTTGCCGGCATTTCGGTGTCTCCTTCAGTACTCCAATAGATCTTAAAAATACTTCGTTTTTTGCAAGCCATGGCCTATCGATCAACAAAGCACTTACGGAAAACGTATAGAACCCACTGGCACATTCATTGACATTCGGCGTAGCCCTACCGGCAAGTCCGGAAGAGGTTGAGTGTGCCGGGCGGCCTAACGGTCATGGCCCAAAGAAATGCGCCCAATGGTCATCCTTGCAATCTGTGGACGAACCGGCCGGAGTCGTGGCTTCAGTCGTTCTTCCTTGTTTGGCCAAACCACCATTTCAGTATAGCTCACGTATGACTCACGTCTACCATATAATCCATATTGTGCTCTAACCTGGAAAATAAAGCTGGTTGTTTGATCTTGGAAGCAAGATATGCAATGTACATTTGAAAAGGACTCTCACTATCTATCACGGTATGGGGGGGGCGGGGGGCTGGTTTAGGCCTAAGTCTTCTTTATTAAACTACTGTTACGACGTCATGCTACTGTATTAACTGTGCATTAGTTTCATTAAAGTAGTTATGACGTCATGCTTTTGTCTAAACTGTATATTAATTTAATTTTGTGCTGTTTGAGCGAGCTGATAAATTGCGATTAACTCAAGGAGACCAGACTATTTTCCTGTTGAACAATCTTCCTTCTGTTACGAAATCGGCAATCGCAGTCAATGTCAATCATGAGCAATAAGTGAGTTTCTCTGAAACAAGTCACAACCACAAGGGATGATGAACTGGAAGCTTGACGCCCGATGGAAAGCTTCAGCAAAAACAAACACACATTTCTCTTCAAAACAAGCGTAGATCACAAAATCCATTTAAAAAAATCAAATTTGAGATCATATATGTAATTCGTATGCAAAATACATACCGACATTTCCTTATATCCTATAATCACACTATATATCTTTTTTTTGTCGGGAATCCCACGAAACTTATTTGGCAAAGCGTATCCTATCCATCAACAAAGCACTGTTTCAGACACTATCGCAACATCGCGGCGTGTCATATCCTTTCAGTATCCAATAATTTGAACGATTGTATCATAGTCCACATTCAAATGACAGTTATCGTCTGTATAATGACACAAATTCCATGTGAAGTAGTCCATGCGCCTTGATGCGAAACACGACTTCCTTCCTGCAATCGGTAGATGAACTAAACTGACTCTCCGACATTCTTCTATGTCAGGCCGAAACCATTGTTTCAGCTTAGCTCACGTATGACTGAAGCCTACCATTGCTACAATAATACATTTATTGGGTTCAACGATGAAAGATGGGCCGACTTCAGTCCGCTATTGTATTGCTTTCGGAAGCGAGAGATTCAATGTACATTTTAAAAAGGACGCATCTGCACGCCACGGGAACAAGTGAGGCTCACCGTACTTTAAGTCAGAGAATACCCGTGTAACTCGGGTATATGTACTCGACTTGCGCCTCATACAATCTTTCGCAAGAATGTAGTGTTACATGGGCATTCTCCTTACCAGAATTTACTGTCCTTGTGCTCTTCTTCTACGTATGACTCACGCTTACCATTCACTACACTAATCCATTTCGTGGGTTTTGACATGGAAGATAGGCTCGCTTTAGTCAGCTCATTTAGTGGTTTCGGAAGTGAGCGATGCAATGTTCATTAAAATGACTCGCATTTTCACTCTATGGAGAAGAGGTGGGGTTTACAACATGTTCTAAGAGTAGTATGTGCTGGTCGATCGTGATTGGTCGCTATCTCAAAACAAACTAAGCAGGCCTAAGCCGAAGCACAGGAGCCGGTATAAGTTCTTAGAACATTAAAATCCCTTACTATAATAAGTAATCCATATCACCCATAATTTATCTACACAGCAATCAAGCACACTACAATCGATCAAATAAGTATTATAAATAGACTAATAGAGCTAATAAACCTCAAAATACCAACCTTAAGAATGTTAAGCTCCCCGCATGACAGATACGTCTTGTCTCGCGTACAAGTAAAAGTTACCTGCCCAGATTGCAGGTTGCCCAGATGCAAAATTGAATTTGACGCTGGCTAATGCTGGGTTTTAATTGGTTGTTGTTAACGACGCCTAATTATTCACTATATAGATGGCGCTCGCAACAGCAAAACTACACTATGGTTATGGCAAGCCAAAAGAAATAAATGAGTAATTAATGAACACAAATATCAGACGACCGGCCGTAGCTTAACATTATGGCAAGCCAAATCCCATAAATTAAAATAAATAAATAATCGACATTATTACACATGTTAACGATATATTATGCGGAGGGACCATTTGTGTGTGACTCATCCTCCGTATTGACGCATCAAGCCCGTGTGTCAAAGGCGAAATACAATTTTATACTCAGCATTCCGGTCACGAAATTTGGACGTCCGATCACCAAAGCGAAATTTCGATTTCGTGAACTCGAAATTTCGACCTCATAAATTTCGACTTCGCTATGGCCCTAATACGCTGCCTCAACATGGTTGACTTCTTTTTTTTTATGCAGCGATCTAGTTTTCTGGCGGATCCAGCGGTGGCGGTGGAGGGGTGGGGGGCGTTGCTTGAAGGGGGGTTGACAGAATTGAGGTCATATGACACTGACTGACATGACGGGTGTGGACAGGGTGTGACGGGCCGCTAGAGGGGCACTGGTTGATGTCGTGCTTCTCCACAGCGCAATGACGTCCCGCATCACTGGCCTCGACCAGACCGTCTCATACAGACAGTGTCGCGGCAACTCTCTTCCTTCGACTCACGCCACTAGGGCTCCCTTATATCTCTGCTGTCGCCTACTTCCTCAATGCATTTTCACACTGGCTCGCCAGGGCGGCGCTGCGCAAATGAATAGGAAAAATGCGCGGCGCATTTCTACAAATTAGGGCCGGGGACCCAGTCTAAGCCTAATAACACACGGTATCAGGTGATGAAAAGAAAAGGGAGTTCAGTCCCAATTACAACTTTTTCGAATGAGTACAAGATGTTTTTGCTGTATTAAATACATAGAGCTCGGTAATTTTTAGCTTTATTGTTGAAACTTACAATGATGCAAGAAATTAAATGATGCTGATTTGACAGTTTTACAAGAATCTTAAAATTCCCCCCCCCCCGCCGACAGCAGCGGTAAATGCGGGGAATTCGTAGCGCCACCGTGCGGCTAGCTTGTGTCGCCTCCTCTAGCGACAGTGGTCTGTGGCATGCGGTCACGCACCAGGCACCACAAACCCACCGAGAGATACTGCACGCAGGAGCCATAAGTTACAGCTTTAGTACTAATGGGGGTAACGTCCTCAGTCTGTCTTCGTACTTCGCTGTCCGTCATTCTCCGCCCAACACCCCCAGCTCAATGCTGTGCCACAGCCGATAGCCGGCCCCATCCCTGAGCCATGGCCGAGGACAGTCCCCGCCCCGAAGGGCTTCTGGAGTCTTCGGGATCTAGCCTTCAGATCCGGATGAAGCGAGAGATCAACATGCTCCACGCCGTCGGGATTATGACCGGGATCATCATCGGATCCGGAATCTTCGTGAGCCCCGCATCCATAGTCCAGAACTGTGGATCCATCGGTCTGGCTCTGATCTTCTGGGCCATACCAGGACTGGTCACCCTGGCTATCGTCCTATGTTACGCCGAGCTGGCCGGAGTGTTCCCGAAGGCGGGTGGAGACTACGCGTATTTCAAGGAGATCCTGGGTCCCTTACCAGCCTTCCTCAATGTCTGGGTCCAGTTCCTGGTCTCCTTCCCAACGTTCCTCGCCATTCTGGCCCTGACGACTACCAACTACTTGTTCTACCCGCTGTTCCCGGATTGTCACCTCCCTCCCGCCGCACAGAAACTCTTCAGCATTTGGATATTAGGTAGGCTGGTGGTGGGGGGGGGGGGGGGGGGAGCGAAGGGGGGGTGGGTGGGCATTGCGGGTCGGGGGTGGAACGGTGGAACGGGAGATGCGTGAGTGTGGGGGGGGGAGGCGGGGGATGTGTGTGGGGGCGGGGGAGGGGTATTATTTATCAGTTACCAATTGGCCTTGGCGGCCACGAAGGATGGCGGCAGATGACACATTCTAAACCACAGATGCGTCCAACAAGTGGGCGGGCCGAGTCAACGCACAAATTTATAATTAATATCGTTAATTACGACATGAATTAGCCTTCATCAAGTCTTCACCAAGCGTAGACGTGAAAACTCTCGTTCGACATCATGTTGTGTTAGAGTGCATCCAGCCTAGACGAGCTTGCTCCCCACAAGGATTCCTTGTCACCCTCATTGCCTACAAGCAAAACTGGTTCCAAACCATACCGCTTGAGCAACTTTACGACCACTCGGTATTTAGGGTATGGTGTGTGGTTTGGTTGGCTGAAGTCGGCCGGGGGCATACATATGTATACATACATATGTACGTTTTATTAGCCATCGACTGCCCCCCCCCCCCCCGCGTGCGGCAATAAGGATATTTCTAGGATTCATTTCACTAAGATCTCTTAAATTTTGCTCGTAAAATTTAAACATTTGGATTGCCGGTCGGAAGAGAAATGAAAGTGCTAGACGTACTGAGTGCTAGATGTGCTGTCCGCTGTCCGCTGATTCTGCCAGGGACAGCGACACATTGTCAATGGATATTTCCAGATTACAGATCGACATATCACTGGAGGGCACTGTACAACTTCATAGGCGTGTGAATGAGAACGGGGCAGAGCGGTGTGGCAGGATGGGCGGTGCCGGGGGTGGGTGGGGTGGAAGAGGTTGTTTACTGGAGATATGGTGGGCCCGGCTGTGTGAATAGTTCACCCCGTGCTTTGAGTATGACCTGCTCTTGCTACCTGGCCGTGTCTCCTGCAAAACAAGCTTCAATCTATTCACGCTGCCTCTTAAAGTTGGCGCAAAGAAACCTACAAAGGGCGGTATTCATAAAGACTACACCAAACAAGTTGACCCCGGGAGGGGGGGGGGGCACCAGATAAAATCTGGTGGCAGAACTCCTCGGGTGCCCTTTGATGCATGTAAAGAAGATAAAATTGATATATTATACCTTGCGACCGGACACTCGTGAAAAATGTGTATTCATAGGGCATAGGTTGTCGGAATAAAGAATAATTCGAGGGGATTTGCTTGGAACTGCGACATCAAACGGGTCGACGGAAGAAATACCCCTTCCGAGCGGATTTTTGAGGTGAAACGCCCCTATCGAGCGGATTTGGTTGGAGGTGAAACGCCCCTATCGAGCGGATTTGGTATGTGAACAAGGAGGGGGGGGGGGGGGCTTTACGGTGGACTCCTCACCCAAACCCAGCAATAAGGTAGATTTTCTTAATTAAGAAAGTACAAAATTTATATGGAATATGATTTAAGGACCATTAGCAAAACCGCATCGCAGCCACAACTAAGGTGCAAAATATGTTTGTCACTGATACGTAACTATAGTAAAGTTACTCACAAACAATGTTTTCCCTGATAAACGTTTTCAACGTTGATGCGAAAATGATGTATTAAGGTTCTTGGCGTATAAGAACGCATGTTTCCCATGCAATAAACAACGGGACATGTTGATAAGCCATTTATTTTGGTCAAACTGGTGCATCCTTCTCGGGACAGAGAAAGATCTTCTGTACTACGTCATAAAGTTAACATTCACACAGTCTGACCGGAATTAAATGTTAATGTGCGCGGTCTTTCTGTTGCGGGGGTCTTCCTGCTGTTGCTGACTAGCAGTGGACAGTCTAAACTAGTCCTAGTCCTGAAACATGCTTCTCTGGGCACGCTCGGTAAACCAGAGCGACAGATTTACCGAGCCTGCCCAGAGAGGCATGTTTCAGGTCTCGACTAGTCCTAAGTTCGAGGGGGTCGGCGCGACAGCTCAGTGGGCTAAAGCGCTCGCATTGAGTGCTCTGGTCAGCTGAGAGCCTAACGGCACGTGGGTCAGTGGTTCGAGCCCTGCTGTGGCCAGGTCTGTGTGGTCGCAGGAAAAAGATCCCCTGTCTTTCCCATGTCTTTCGTAAAGAGTAGAGGGTTACCCCCGGGGGACATGGCTCCACTCTCCCTTCCTTCTCCCATTGACGCGATATGACCAAAAGTGGTTAAAGCGTCCTAACTAACCAACCAACCTAATTTCGAATCCGGGCCTAAACACCTAACCCGGGGCAAGTTTCATTAATCCATCATTCACCGGCCAGGGGCAATCCTTGGCCCAGGGTAGCCCTTGTGTACACGGCCATTTAATTGTCTGTGTCTGTTGCAGTGACGCTGGTGGCCCTGAACAGTGTCTACGTGCGCTACGTCACCCGCGTTCAGACGTTCTTCATGATCGTCAAGGTCATGGCCCTGATGCTCATCATCCTGCTGGGTGTGATTCAGATTGCCGAAGGTAGGGGGCGGCACCGCATACAGCTGACCGCGGCATACACTGTGACATTGTCCAGGGTAGCTTACCCCGGGGACATGACTCGACCCTTCCATTCCTTCTCCCATTCACGCGATATCACAAACAGTGGTTAAAGCGTCCTGAACATACAATCAACAATGTAGGGTAGCTTACATCGTACATACACAAGGTGGCATTGTCCCACTTCTATCTCTGTTTCGCGTCCAATATCTTTACTTCAGGTCCAATATCTTTATTTTACGTTCAATATTTTTATTTCCCGTTCTTTAATTTTATTTTACGTTCAATATCATTATTTCACGTATAATATCTTTATTTCACATTCATTATCTTGATGTCACGTCCCATAGGTTGATTTCAGTCCAAAAATCTGATTCATGTATTTGGTGTCCGAAAAAACAGGACGAGTGAGTTTGCTACAAACGAGTTTTGAGGGGACTACGACAAACCCTGGAAACCTGGCGGTGGCCTTCGTTACTGGGGTCTTCACCTACGGAGGGTGGTAAGTACAATAACATAGACCACTTCGCTAATCGTAGTTCCAATTTTGCCACCGTGAGGCGCCACTGCATGTGCAATGCATTCTGGGTATTATTTTGGTCTTTGCGAGATGTCAAGATGGCGTCATCGCATGACAACGTATTTTGTAGACATTTAAACGTGAAATAGTGTCATCTATGTAACGGAAAAGTTACGTAAGCTAAATGTAAGTTAGATATGCTCAATAATTTTATACATGCCTTGCCAATAACGTGGAAATATGGCATTTATCTCCATAGAAAAAAGTCAAGATATTTTTCCAAGATGGCGTATAATTGCGAAGTCGTGTATTGATGGGGTCTTCACCTACGGAGGGTGGTAAGGACAATAACATTGACGAGGTCTTCACCTACGGAGGCTGGTAAGGACAATAACATTGACGGGGTCTTCACCTACGGAGGGTGGTCAGGACAATAACATTGACGGGGGTCTTCACCTACGGAGGGTGGTAAGGACAATAACATTGACGGGGTCTTCAGCTACGGAGGGTGGTAAGGACAATAACATTGACGGGGTCTTCACCTACGGAGGGTGGTAAGGACAATAACATTGACGGGGTCTTCACCTACGGAGGGTGGTCAGGACAATAACATTGACGGGGTCTTCACCTACGGAGGGTGGTCAGGACAATAACATTGACTGGGTCTTCATCTACAGAGGGTGGTCAGGACAATAACATTGACGGGGGTCTTCACCTACGGAGGGTGGTAAGGACAATAACATTGACGGGGTCTTCACCTACGGAGAGTGGTAAGGACAATAACATTGACGGCGGTCTTCACCTACGGAGGGTGGTAAGGACAATAACATTGACGGGGTCTTCACCTACGGAGGGTGGTCAGGACAATAACATTGACGGAGTCTTCATCTACGGAGGGTGGTTAAGACAATAACATTGACGGGGTCTTCATCTACAGAGGGTGGTCAGGACAATAACATTGACGGGGTCTTCACCTACGGAGGGTGGTTAAGACAATAACATTGACGGGGTCTTCATCTACAGAGGGTGGTCAGGACAATAACATTGACTGGGTCTTCATCTACAGAGGGTGGTCAGGACAATAACATTGACTGGGTCTTCACCTACAGAGGGTGGTAAGGACAATGACATTGACGGGGTCTTCACCTACGGAGGGTGGTCAGGACAATAACATTGACGGAGTCTTCATCTACGGAGGGTGGTTAAGACAATAACATTGACGGGGTCTTCATCTACAGAGGGTGGTCAGGACAATAACATTGACGGGGTCTTCACCTACGGAGGGTGGTAAGGACAATAACATTGACGGGGTCTTCATCTACAGAGGGTGGTCAGGACAATAACATTGACGGGGTCTTCACCTACGGAGGGTGGTAAGGACAATAACATTGACGGGGTCTTCATCTACAGAGGGTGGTCAGGACAATAACATTGACGGGGTCTTCACCTACGGAGGGTGGTTAAGACAATAACATTGACGGGGTCTTCATCTACAGAGGGTGGTCAGGACAATAACATTGACGGGGTCTTCACCTACGGAGGGTGGTAAGGACAATAACATTGACGGGGTCTTCACCTACGGAGGGTGGTTAAGACAATAACATTGACGGGGTCTTCATCTACAGAGGGTGGTCAGGACAATAACATTGACGGGGTCTTCACCTACGGAGGGTGGTTAAGACAATAACATTGACGGGGTCTTCATCTACAGAGGGTGGTCAGGACAATAACATTGACGGGGTCTTCACCTACGGAGGGTGGTCAGGACAATAACATTGACGGGGTCTTCATCTACAGAGGGTGGTCAGGACAATAACATTGATGGGGTCTTCACCTACGGAGGGTGGTAAGGACAATAACATTGACGGAGTCTTCATCTACGGAGGTTGGTAAGGACAACGACATTGACGGGGTCTGCACCTACGGAGGGTGGTAAGGACAATAACATTGACGGGGTCTTCACCTACGGAGGGTGGTAAGGACAATAACGTTTACGGGGTCTTCACCTACGGAGGGTGGTAAGGACAATAACATTGACGGGGTCTTCACCTACGGAGGGTGGTAAGGACGATAACATTGACGGGGTATTCACCTACGGAGGGTGGTAAGGACAATAACATTGACGGGGTCTTTACCTACGGAGGGTGGTAAGGACAATAACATTGATGGGGTCTTCACCTACGGAGGGTGGTAAGGACAATAACATTGACGGAGTCTTCACCTACGGAGGGTGGTAAGGACAATAACATTGACGGAGTCTTCATCTACGGAGGGTGGTAAGGACAATAACATTGACGGAGTCTTCATCTACGGAGGTTGGTAAGGACAACGACATTGACGGGGTCTGCACCTACGGAGGGTGGTAAGGACAATAACATTGACGGGGTCTTCACCTACGGAGGGTGGTAAGGACAATAACATTGACGGGGTCTTCACCTACGGAGGGTGGTAAGGACAATAACATTGACGGGGTCTTCACCTACGGAGGGTGGTAAGGACAATAACATTGACGGGGTATTCACCTACGGAGGGTGGTAAGGACAATAACATTGACGGGGTCTTTACCTACGGAGGGTGGTAAGGACAATAACATTGATGGGGTCTTCACCTACGGAGGGTGGTAAGAACAATAACATTGACGGGGTCTTCACCTACGGAGGGTGGTAAGGACAATAACATTGACGGAGTCTTCATCTACGGAGGGTGGTAAGGACAATAACATTGACGGAGTCTTCATCTACGGAGGTTGGTAAGGACAACGACATTGACGGGGTCTGCACCTACGGAGGGTGGTAAGGACAATAACATTGACGGGGTCTTCACCTACGGAGGGTGGTAAGGACAATAACATTTACGGGGTCTTCACCTACGGAGGGTGGTAAGGACAATAACATTTACGGGGTCTTCACCTACGGAGGGTGGTAAGGACAATAACATTGACGGGGTCTTCACCTACGGAGGGTGGTAAGGACAATAACATTGACGGGGTATTCACCTACGGAGGGTGGTAAGGACAATAACATTGACGGGGTCTTTGCCTACGGAGGGTGGTAAGGACAATAACATTGATGGGGTCTTCACCTACGGAGGGTGGTAAGGACAATAACATTGACGGGGTCTTCACCTACGGAGGGTGGTAAGGACAATAACATTGACGGGGTCTTCACCTACGGAGGGTGGTAAGGACAATAACATTTACGGGGTCTTCACCTACGGAGGGTGGTAAGGACAATAACATTGACGGGGTCTTTACCTACGGAGGGTGGTAAGGACAATAACATTGACGGGGTATTCACCTACGGAGGGTGGTAAGGACAATAACATTGACGGGGTCTTTACCTACGGAGGGTGGTAAGGACAATAACATTGATGGGGTCTTCACCTACGGAGGGTGGTAAGGACAATAACATTGACGGGGTCTTCACCTACGGAGGGTGGTAAGGACAATAACATTGACGGAGTCTTCATCTACGGAGGGTGGTAAGGACAATAACATTGACGGAGTCTTCATCTACGGAGGTTGGTAAGGACAACGACATTGACGGGGTCTGCACCTACGGAGGGTGGTAAGGACAATAACATTGACGGGGTCTTCACCTACGGAGGGTGGTAAGGACAATAACATTTACGGGGTCTTCACCTACGGAGGGTGGTAAGGACAATAACATTGACGGGGTATTCACCTACGGAGGGTGGTAAGGACAATAACATTGACTGGGTATTCACCTACGGAGGGTGGTAAGGACAATAACATTGATGGGGTCTTCAGCTACGGAGGGTGGTAAGGACAATAACATTGACGGGGTCTTCACCTACGGAGGGTGGTCAGGACAATAACATTGACGGGGTCTTCACCTACGGAGGGTGGTCAGGACAATAACATTGACGGGGTCTTCACCTACGGAGGGTGGTAAGGACAATAACATTGACGGAGTCTTCATCTACGGAGGGTGGTAAGGACAATAACATTGACGGGGTCTTCACCTACGGAGGGTGGTCAGGACAATAACATTGACGGGGTCTTCACCTACAGAGGGTGGTCAGGACAATAACATTGACGGGGTCTTCAGCTGCGGAGGGTGGTCAGGACAATAACATTGACGGAGTCTTCATCTACGGAGGGTGGTAAGGACAATGACATTGACGGGGTCTGCACCTACGGAGGGTGGTAAGGGTAATAACATTGACGGGGTCTTCACCTACGGAGGGTGGTAAGGATAATAACATTGACGGTGTCTTCACTTACAGAGGGTGGTAAGGACAATAACATTGATGGGGTTTTTACCTACGGAGGGTGGTAAGGACAATAACATTGACGGGGTCTTCACCTGCGGAGGGTGGTAAGGACAATAACATTGATGGGGTCTACACCTACCAAGGGTGGTAAGGACAATAACATTGACGGGGTCTTAAGCTACGGAGAGAGGTAAGGAGAATAACATTGACGGGGTCTGCACCTACGGAGGGTGGTAAGGACAATAACATTGACGGGGTCTTCACCTACGGAGGGTGGTAAGGACAATAACATTGACGGGGTCTTCACCTACGGAGGGTGGTAAGGACAATAACATTGACGGGGTCTTATCCTACGGAGGGTGGTAAGGACAATAACATTGACGGGGTCTTATCCTACGGAGGGTGGTAAGGACAATAACATTGACGGGGTCTTCACCTACGGAGGATGGTAAGGACAAGAACATTGACAATGAACTTGTACGTCGCTTCTATCCGCGTGGCGAGTCAGTACAGAATGCCAGTTAGTATCAGTGCAGTTCCATTCACAGTATGATGCGCAGTGCTTAGAGCTTCAAACTCTGTTGTAGGAATTCGATAACGATACATGCTGGCCGCAGTCCATGCTATATGTCCGCTCATGGATGTGTCACAATACTATTACGTTAAGTTGGACCCCGGATGGCATACATATAGCATGCGACTTTTCCCTTTCATGACATTGACATCTATTTTCTTCTTTCAGGAGCTATTTATTTTATCTCATTGAAGAGGTCAAGAACCCAGAGAAGTAAGTAACCCTGGACTGACACAACGAAGCATGGGTAATAGTCACGGTAAAGGTAAATGGGTGGTGACGTCCCATTATAGTTCATAAAAGGAGAAATAGCGGGTCTTTATATGGGGCTCGTTGACACTTTCTATGGCATAGACACTTACAGACGGCACTTCAATGGCACTTGCCTACGCATTTCAATACACACTACTATTATGGCTCAGTGGGTTAGAGCGCTGACATTCAGTTCGCTGACTACCTGAGAGTCTAACGACACGTGGATCGGTGGTTCGCACCCCGCTGTGGTCATATCTGTGTGGGAGGAGGATAAAGATGGCATGTCCTTCTTCGCAAAGAGTAGGGGGTTACTATCGCGCCAGCCCTACGCGCAAGTAGAAACAAATACGATGCGTACAATGTTACCGCATTGATGTGACCAATTATTACTACTCTTCCAGACCGAATTGTATGCGATTCTCATGAAGGAAACCAAACAAGGAGAACCCTGCTTTAAATAGACGTCATAGACGGCAGTTTAATATATACACACTTGTGAACACACTTCTTAATTTTTAATGCACGTACGGTCGCCATGACAAACGCCCGTATGGACGGTTTTAGAGAAGCGTTGATCAACCGCTTATAGTCACCCTTATGGACGCCCTTGGATTTACATATTCATGTATTTATGGACGTATTTACGGACGCCGTTATGGAAACCCTCATGGAAACCATTATCGACTATGAAGACCTTTACGGAAACCCAAATGTAAATCCTTATGAAAACCCAAATGAAAACCCTTATGGAAACCCTTATGGGCGTCCTAATGGGATCCCTTATGGAAACCTTATGGGCCTTCTAATGGGATCCCTTATGGAAACCTTATGGAGACCCTTATGATTACCGTTATGGAGACCCTTATGATTACCGTTATGAAAACCCTTATGATTACCGTTATGAAAACCCTTATGATTGCCGTTATGAAAACCCTTATGATTACCGTTATGAAAACCCTTATGATTACCGTTATGAAAACCCTTATGATTACCGTTATGAAAACCCTAATGATTACCGTTATGAAAACCCTTATGATTACCGTTATGAAAACCCCTATCATTACCGTTACGAAAACCTTTACGGGCTCCTTTAAAACGCACTTTCCTTTGCTCGTTGCATAACTACATAGTCCCTGTGTAACTTTCTCCAGGATTGTACCACCTACGTGCATCCTATCCCTCACCCTGGTTATTGGGCTCTACGTCATGGCAAACGTGGCCTACTTCTCCGTGATGACACCAGAGGACATGATACAGTCGTCAGCCGTCGCCGTGGTAAGTCCTACTGGGCGCAACGCCAATTAAATAAGGCAAGTCAGCAGATTTCGTCGTGTATTGGGTATATTAATTTAGCGGTGTAAAGGTACTCATTTGTTATCATAGTTTTCATAGCGATTCTCTGGTGTACTGACAAAGCAAACACCAACAAAGGTGCTGGTAGGTTACGGTGTTTTCGATTCTTTTCAAATCGTTTCATTTGATTGGCGAATTCCGTAGACCGCCCTCTGCCGGCCGATCCATGTAAATCACCCATGGGCAGATGGGAGACTTTTGTACACTTTGTTAGGCATGGGTCATTCTTTTCCTAGATAGCAGCAAAATTATCCCCCATTATATCAGCATGTTTTATCGTGAGCAGTAAAACGACCGTTCTATATTATTCCGCAGTTTTCACTCTCGGATATTCGGATATATTCAGATATCTTCTCTATTTTCTAGGCTATTCTGGTGACGTTGACTTTCTGCGTCGAACCTGTGACCTTGATTTCTGCGGCGATCTTGTGACCTTCACAACCGGCGTTTTCCCGGTATGCCCTTTAACTCGCTGGGTTTGTTCACCTTTCAGACGTTCGCGGAGAGGACGCTAGGAAGGTTCTCGGGGGTGGTGCCAGTCCTCGTCGCGTGCTCCACCATCGGCGCCATGAACGGCGTGCTGCTGGGGGCGTCACGGTGAGGCAGTGTGTGTGTGTGTGGGGGGGGGGGGGACTGCTGGGGGCGTCACGGTGAGGCAGTGTGTGTGGGGGGGGGGGCTGCTGGGGGCGTCACGGTGAGGCAAGGTGCGTGTGTGTGGGGAGGGGGGGCTAGTGAGGGCGTCACGGTGAGGCAGTGTGAGGGGGGGGGCTGCTGGGGGCGTCACGGTGAGGCCATGTGGGGGAGGGGCTGCTGGGGGCGTCACGGTGAGGCAGTGTGGGGGGGGGCGGCTTGGGGCTTCAAGATGAAGCAGTGTGGGGGAGGGGGGGTGCTAGAGGCGTCACGGTGAGGCAGTGTGGGGGAGGGGGGCTGCTGGGGGCGTCACGGTGAGGCAGTGAGGAGAGGAAGGGCTGCTGGGGACGTCACGGTGAAGCCGTGTGGGTGGGGGGGGGGGGGGGCTGCTGGGGGCGTCACGGTGAGGTAGTGTGTAACTAATTTATTGAGGAAAATCCTTTATTTCATTGACATAGCTGGTAATCATTCTCTCCTCAGGAAGTACTTTGCGGCAGCTCGCGACAACTTGTTCCCGGACCTGCTGGTGACCATCAGCATGAATTATCTCACCCCCTGGGCCTCCATCTGGACCATGGTACGTCAGCCCCCCCCCCCTTCTCATGCTCACCCCCGGGGCCTCCATCTGGATCATGGTACGTCAGCACCCCCCCCCCCCTCATGCTCACCCCCTGGGCCTCCATCTGGATCATGGTACGTCAGCCCCCACCCCTCATGCTCACCCCTTGGGCCGCCATCTGGATCATGGTACGTCAGCCCCCCCCCCCTCATCCTCACCCCCTGGGCTTCAATCTGCATCATGGATTTCTCTGGCGGCCATTATTCAAAATGGCGGACGAGGCCACTGATAATACCCAATATCTCGAAAATGAATACCCATAGAGCCTTTAATTTCATGTCTTTATATAGAGGATCCCTCTCAACCCAGTGAACGATGAAAACAAAGCAGTTTGTACCTGTCTTATAATTGTCCGTACTGTTCTTGAGATCCAATGATGAAGCGTGAATAGCGAGCCACATAGTGTCCCCCTTCCCTCCCTGTGTTTACGCTCTGTTCTCATCACAGTGCCTCCTATCCTGCATCTACATCATCACGGGCGATGCCGCCGAGATGATAGAGTACCTGGGGTTTGTCGACACCCTCACGTACGCCATAGCCATATACTGCCTCCTATACCTGCGCTACACGAAACCCAAGCTGCACCGTCCTATCAAGGTAGGTATATTTCCGCCCCCCCCCGCCCCCCACCCCCAGCCCCCGCCCCTTTTCAAATTCCTGGGTCCTCTCATGTACACACCGCGAAATTATATATCATCGATACATCCCTAACGCGTCTTCAGTTGGTTGGTTGTATATTCAG
Organism: Arenicola marina; assembly: GCA_964019135.1. Lineage (NCBI taxonomy): Eukaryota > Metazoa > Annelida > Polychaeta > Arenicolidae > Arenicola > Arenicola marina. Next base: position 37,390,322 of record OZ025257.1, on the reverse strand, counting down.
GACGCTTTAACCACTTTTGGTCATATCGCGTCAATGGGAGAAGGCAGGGAGAGTGGAGCTATGTCCCCGGGGGTAACCCCCTACTCTTTACGAAGAAGGACATGGGATCTTTATCCTGCGACCACACAGACATGGCCACAGCGGGGCTCGAACCATCGATCCACGTGTCGTTAGGCCACAGTACTCAATGCGAGTGCTCTAACCCACTGAGCCTTTGGGGCGGCTCCACCCATGGCTTTCTTGTGTACTACGTTCGGTAGTCGCTTCCGGTTTTAGCCGTTAGATATGAAATCGCGCACATGTCGTAAAAAATGTTAGTGTGAACAGAACAATACATCCCGTAAATCCATGAAACCCTAATGAAAACTTAATGAAATTAATGAAATTAATGAAAAGGGTATGAGCAGCTATGAGTAAAGGATGCTTATGTATACACACATATGGCATACACGTGCATTTGTGTTTATATGTTTAGTTTGTGAACCATTGCGACCTCCTCAAAAATCTGCATGAAATTTAACGCCAAACAATGTCAACTAGAGAAATCTTGAAATTCAATGAAATGAAATGTAAAATTTAGTTGAATTTTATTTTATTTTATTTTATTTCAAATTTAATTTAATTGATTCTCAGGTTCCACTAGTGCTGCCCATAATCTCGTTCGTCGTCTTGGTGATGGCGGCCATTCTGGGACTGTATCAGCAACCAAAGAAAAATGGTATCGGTATCCTCATCATCTTGTCTGGCGTCCCAGCCTACCTCCTGGGAGTCGTCTGGAGAGACAAGCCGCAAGCGTACAACAAAACGATAGGTGAGTGACAGGTTACAAGTATACAACAAAGCGAAGGTGTTTGACGAGCTACAAGTGTGCAACAAAGCGATATGTGTGTGACGGGCTACAAGTGTACAAAAAAATAGGTATTCGACGGGCAACACGCCTACAATAAAGCGATAGGTGTGTGACAGGCAACCAGTATACAACAAAGCGATGGGTGTGCGACGGGCTGCAATTTTACAACACATCGATAAGTGTGCGACGGGCTGCAATTGTACAACAAAGCTATAGGTGGGCGACGGGCTACAAGTGTACAACAAAGCGATAGGTGTGCGACGGGCTGCAATTGTGCAACAAAGCGATAGGTGTACGACGGGCTACAAGTGTACAACAAAGCGATAGGTGTGCCACGGGCTGCAATTGTACAACAAAGCGATAGGTGTGTGACAGGCTACAAGTGTACAACAAAGCGATAGATGTGTGACGGACTACAAGCGTACAACAAAGCGATAGGTGAGTATTATCCGTGACAAACTCATCGAAATAACTGTCCAGCCAAAGAGAGGAAAATTATCTTTGCTTAAGCGCAAAATCAATAGGGCAATAGTCTTAACGCGTCATAAGACCAGAGGTAAAGGGATATACTAGCTCTTAGCCAGTCAATAGACCATATTCTTAACAAATCAATACGGCAATACTCTTAACACGTCAATAAGACAATACTCGTAACATGTCAATAAGTGTATCATATTCCAAAGGCAATGTAACAATAACATTTGGGGTTATTGATTCTGACTGTCATCACCCCCCCCCCCGCGTGCGTTGTTTATGTTCGGGCGAATCTTTGTGTCAACAATGTTTTCCTCTGGATAAGCCCTGCCGATTCTTCCCCTTATTGTAGCTACTGTTTGGCTTCAGGCTCCATGACCTGCAGCATTCAGAGGACGTTTATGCTGGCCCCGTATGACAAGGAGAGCTGAACCGGCAATCACTGTAAAATATCACTACATACCATGTGTAGTATATATAGCAGCTACTTGCCATACCATCCTTCTGTATTATGCCCTTGTTTATGAGTAAATATTTGTCGAACAAGAGCAAACAAATATATCACTACACAAGATAGTGAGTACACGTATTATTGAGTACATGAAAATATGCAAATGACAAGTTGTCAAATCACGTGACATCACTTTCAATCACGTGATCCAACCGGAGCCACAGTCCACTCTCCCAGTAGAGGGCGCTCGCGCAACTCACAGTTAAGCTCCAACGCTCACTGACGGAGAGCGACAATAGTTCTCACCTCTGTGCCTTGTCGTTGATTGTTGACAACAGACCGATCCAGGTTACGACATTAAGCCCCGCCCACGCTCGAGTCTTTTTACCTTACTCATGAATATGAAATTGACAATCAAAGCTCATGGCAGGTAGAAGTGAGAAACACTTTTCTCTGAAACTGCCAAGAAAGTAACATGCTGCTTTGTTTGTCCGACTTGTTTGTCCGACATAATGCATGCGGAAGACCTTTTTTTACCACATGATTGGATAAAAGCAACAGTGACGTCAGTGAATGATTGACAGCCTAGATCGGTCTATTACCATTACTATGTCACCTTGCAGCTGGCGTGACGTCACATGTGCAATGTATCGAGCGCGAAAGAGCTCCTCCTGGAGGTCTATACAATCCCAGCCTAAAGATTGATTTTATTTATTTATTTCCCTTCATTTGCTGAAGAGTTACATGAAATCCAAATACAAGTAACACAACTCACATAACACCAAACGTAAAAAGGGAACTAAATACAACAAAAGAAAGTTTTAACAAGTACATATTCACTAGTTATCTATCCACTAGGTATAGCGGGTCAGGTCAGTAGTACCTCAGGGTACGTTCATATGCGAGGACTTGCCACGCACTCGCCCAAACGCTCAAAAAAACAGCGCGCTCATTGGCTGATAACGGCATGTTTGGACGTTTGACTAGAATTAAAGCTGTTTGTTCCTTTTCTTCGCAGTTGTGAATGAATGCACTTAATTGAACACTGCAGAGGTTTGTCAAATTGGTCCAAAAAGATTCTCTAGCTGGTAAATACTTACAACATGAGTGAAGGTAGTGGGCCAGGTCATCTGAGTAGACCTTCCCGCAATAGTTACACACATTTACTTCGTGTTCCTCACTAATTACACAATTAAGGCGGGCGAGATCTCGATACCGTCGTCGGAGGCAGGGACTCATCTTTTCTAGGGGCCAAACTGGATGCAGCTGTTGCAGTTCTCCGCAAACCTTCTGTCAATCGTTCAAATTTAACTCCACTGGTAAATGTGGGATAGTTTGCGTTCCACCAGTCCCTTATGTTTGCATTAACAAGGCGCTTCCATCTACTTTTGAGAGCAACTGTCAGCATAGAACTGATTAAAATAACTCAGCAAATGATATTTCATAAATATATCAACTAAGTCGCTTACAGAGCCACCTTGCTGCGCTCTATGGGTTTTGGTTTGAAATTGGCGCAGACGCTCTACGAAAACAGCCTTACCTAGTTTAGTATCAATAAGGCGACAAAGGCTACCACAAAAATACAGTTTTTTACGATCGATCTCGCACAGTAGGTGTTTTTCATTTAACATAGATCAGCTTATCGTTAGGCTTGCTCTCTTTAGAAAGCCTTGAAAACTCGGAGGGCAGAGGCGTGAGCACGCTCTAGCTTCTTGATTTCTCGCTTGGTCTGTTTGTTCCAAAGCTCCGCCCCATAGAGAGCACGTAGCCATACCACAGTCCGGTAAAGCTTTAATGCCATAGGGCAGCTCATGCTTGAGCCCGAAACTCCTTTTTCGATTATGGCCATTAAAGTTCTCCGAATTTTCATAGCTACCTCCTCAGCTCTCCCTAGTGTCTGTTGCTGAGCGTTCAGTTTCACACCAACATGAGTATATTCAACCACTTCCTCGATTCTTTCACCATACAGAATAATGTTTGTCTTGAAAAGTCTTTCTTTCTTGCGTTTTCGCTAGTCACCAAAAACCATCAACTTTGATTTAACAGGGTTATACCTAAATCGCGACTATAATTTTCACATATGTCCACAAGACCCTGCATGCCCTTTGCAGTGAGGGCGCAGAGAGCTATGTCGTCGGCTTGTAGGGTACCACCGGATGGCACTGGACCGTCCTGGCCCCTAGAGGGCACGTACTTAATGTAACTGCCAAGTCGTGAATAAAGATCATATAATACCATGGACCCATAATCGATCCCTGTCGGATGGATCTACATATGGGAATATCCTTAGAGACAACACCGTTACAAACCACATTTGATACCATGTCTTCATATGACGCGTATAACGAACGCCAGAATTTTCCACGCACACCAAATTCGTGCAACTTAACAAACAACCCACAATGTCACACCGTGTCAAAAGCGCTAGATGAATCGAGTAGTACAAGAAATAAACGCGAATTTTGTTCACAAGTATATTGGATGCACTCTTGCACTTCGTAAGAATCAAAAAAACTGCACATCGACTCCTGGTATGCATTCTGATTAGCAGAATGAAACTTTCAACCAGTGCGCGCTATCCAGGTTTTGAATTTTACCAATATTATCTCTTCGAACACTTCGATATAACGCAATGCCCCTGTAATTTTTGCGGTCATCTTCGTATTTTGGCGAACCTTTGTATAGGGTATAAATTAAACCTCTTTTCATCTCCACTGGGACATATTCATATATATAAATAGCATTAAACAACTTTGTCTGGCAAAATACGAGGTTCAAACGTCTGATGCTCGTTGGTCAAACCATCATGGCCGCCTTTCTTCCCCAGCTTCAGTTTCTTAAGTTCGCCTTCTATATCGGAAAGCGTAAACTCATGACATATATCATCAGTTTCGTCAGCCGTTAAAAGTTTCAAACGACTTACATAGTTTCGGGCATACGCATTTGTTACTTCGTCGAATTGACTATCATCGTTTACTGACGTGCTGGTGTCGACTGCCTAATCCAAATTAGTGAAATAATCAAACCAGACAGCGGCCTGTCCTTCGTGGCCGCGATGGGCTACACCGTCTACTATGAGGGGGCGATTAACCAAACCTTTCTTTTTGCGACACTTGTTGATCATGGACCAAAACTTCTTTTTGATCAATTTCGCAATATTTGTCTAGCTCGTAGAAAAAAATCTTGTTCTTCTTCGTGGCGTAACTTTTGCAAATGCACTCTAGATCGACGTTTTAAATCTTTATACCGTTTGTAATCCTCATTATTGGAGTCTCGGGGCGCCCATGGCTAACCCACTGCTTGCGAGCGTCGTACCTTGACTTGTGGTGAGTTTTCAGACCAATTTGCCAGAACGGTTTGAGATAGCGTTTGTAAGTTGCTTTGGGAATTCCAGCCTCAGATGCGAGCATCAAAATATTTACCAGTTGTGAGTAGTAAGACTTAATCTCAATCTTATCGTTAACGATGCAGCCGCTGAGAGACTCTAGCATGTAATTAACCGGCCCCGTGTATCGGTCGAAAATACATTGAGTGCTCAAATTATTCCACTTTAAGGTAGGCGCAATGGAGTACTGTCTCGCCTGTTAAATACATGAAGGTTAAATTTAGCAATTATCGGTAAGTGATCCGAAGAGTTCAACTCGTGATCATCAGCTACTAAAGCCGAAATAACTAAATCACGGTGATGACTTTGAATAAGAATGTGATCTATTAATGTTAATTGCCCTCCGTCAAAAGGACAGTATGTATATGCTGGTCCCGTACACATATCTTCTACAGATAATGAACACATCTCCAGTAGACAAACGAACCTGTGTAACTCTCTCGATCTCGAGCTGGGGACACTTCGGCACCTAGCCCCTTCTAGCTGTCCATTAAGGTCACCTACAATAATCACTTCAGAAAACGTAACATACTCACTGTATAAGATACTGGGGAGCTCCAAACAGTCACGGTACAGTATCGGAGTTAGTAGAGGGCAAATATGCAGCTAGTATCGTTACATACTGTTTTTCTCCGATTTTGCAAGCAAATACCAGTAATCCGGTCACAGTCACACGGGACTTGTGAAATGTACGCAGAGAGGCTGTCCCGCCGTAGAATTGCTACTCCACCTTTCCCTCCTTTGTATGTTTGCTGAGCGTTTAGGCTACTGTCAGCCACTCCGCAAGATCTGTAATCACGCTCAATGCTGTCACAGAAGCTAAGACTCCTGTGAAATAACCAGTGTTCACATACCACAAGAATGTCTAAATCATAGCTTTTAAGCAAGTGACTGATATACGGGGTGTTCGCATTATACCCTGGCAGTTGAAAGTACTAAGCCTGAGGCTGTTTATCTGATTGAGTTGTTCTGGCATAATATACTCGAGTGGATTGTGACCTTGTCCCTGAGTCTGTTGTACTACTTCCTTAAAAAGTGCCATTTTCTGCAATATATGCCATTGAATCCAATGTACATTGACGTACACGCCTTATTGAATGTAGTGTACATTAAGATAACTGCCCTATTGCATTTTCATTTACACGTATTTTGATATTTATTGTGAAAAATATACACAATGAGGCAGTTACTATAAAGTTCCATGGACTAGGTTTCACATCACTATATTCTGCATAACGGAGCCACATAAGTACACCACTCCCAGCATAACGGACCTATATAAGTACAATCACACAGTATAACGGACCCATATAAGTAGAATCACCGAGCATAACGGATCCATATAAGTACAATCACACAGCATAACGGACCCATATAAGTAGAATCACCGAGCATAACGGATCCATATAAGTACAATCACACAGCATAACGGACCCATATAAGTAGAATCACCGAGCATAACGGACCCATATAAGGAAATCACACAGCATAACGGACCCATATAAGTAGAATCACACAGCATAACATACCCATATAAGTACAATCACACAGCATAACGGACCCATAAATGTATGCCACACCCAGCATAAAGGACCCATACCGAGCCTGATAAGATAAGATGTCATCAAGCCTGATATATAAGCATCGAAACCAAACATCTCAGCATTTTTAATTGGCAAGTCTAATAAATGTTCAATGTTATATTAAAATGTGTATATTAAGTTATTTTATTCACGATAATACATCAGATGATCAAATAGTTAGCGACCTAGGCTGTGGCGCGCGAGAGGTTTCCCAAGCCAGTCATCGTGTGGAAGTTCGTAGATTCTCGCCCCACTGAAGAAATGTCTCCTCATGCAGGGTGTATAGGACATATATGCCATTAGCCAGGAGTAGCGGGTTTCCCCCTGGGACATGGCTCTGCTCTACTCTACTCTGACGCCATATGACCTGGTTTAATAATTGAAAGTGTTATCCTAAACAAACAACCACAAAATGCAGCAACTGAAGTGAATGTATATATTGTTTAGGCTCTTTAAAAAATATATTCGCATTAAAAAAATGTATTGTGATATAAACATAGTTACATATGGCACAACGTTGTGTAACGTACACAAGACATAATATTCATGACAAGATATTACCCGAGCCGACCGGGCCTCGTTCTCGGGTTGTTTTATAATTAGGTTCACTTGTGTTATCATCGTCTTCAATGAACAGATTAATCATTGTGGAACGGGGTCTATATAACCTTGGCGGTGCGCCTAGACAAGAAAAGAAGCACTGGCAGTCACAAGCATACAAAAAAACCCACTAAGATAGATCTATATAAGCACCGCATGTGTTTCAGTTTCTCTCTCGCCCAAAAAGTGCGATAGAAATTAACGACGTGTTTAACCCCATTCTATCAAAATGAAGTGCAAACAGTCTGAATTTATTACCGCGAATAATTTCTTTAGTGGCCTTGAATTATGTTTCCTCTATGCTAATAACATGAAGCTGTCGATATGTCCCACATATATGCACACCAGCGGTACTTGCCGATGATTTATGGGGAAGAGCGGGGAGCAAAACCCTTCTCCGAAGTTCGCCGGCTGCCCAAATCTATGCGAAAAGTAACACCGGGAATCACGCACGTGATAAAGCGAAACGAGCCGGGTTGTACACATTGGGCAGCGACCAGAAAGGAGAATGGCGTTGATCCGAATTGTTGGCGCACCATTGTTCAAGTATTTACAATACTTGAACAAGCAGGCGGTCCGAAACAGAGAAGTGGGCTGAGGAATCACTCAAGGAAGGTGTACGCGCTATATCAGTGAGACTTGATACGAAGATGGAACGTCTTGCCGAGACTACTTCAACGAGATAACGGAGAAGATGAGGCTGCAAACACGCTCTTCACAGGACATCGCGCGATCAGTGGATTATGTTACGCAGGCTGCCGCAAACCCGCGCGAACCAGGAGACGCGGCAGTCAAGGCCGTAAAGAGCCAATTAAAGTTCGTCAAAGAAAGACAAAGAGCCGTCGAAAATGATACGCAGGAAACGGTGCAGCGGGTGTCTAGCAATGCTACAAGCATTACTGCTCTGCGCGAAAAGACGGGACTTCTACACAAATCTTTTAGGAATCTGGATGCGTACTGCCGCGAGAGGAGTCCTCGTGATTCAGTCACCCCGCAATCATACAGCGAGGCCGCATGTAGGGTGGCGGCGCCGGCAACAGCTGCAGACCCGCGCCCATCTACGGCTTGGGTGTCACCCGTGTCAAGCCGAGCGTCACAAGGTCGCCAGCCCCTGACAAGCCAAGCGTCCCAGGGTCGCCAGCCCCCGACAAGCCAAGCGTCCCAAAATCGCCAGCCCCCGACAAGCCAAGCGTCCCAAGGTCGCCAGCCCCCGACAAGCCAAGCGTCCCAGGGTCGCCAGCCCCCGACAAGCCAAGCGTCTCAGGGTCGCCAGCCCCCGTGTCCCAGGGTCGCCAGCCCCCGACAAGCCAAGCGTCCCAAAATCGCCAGCCCCCGACAAGCCAAGCGTCCCAAGGTCGCCAGCCCCCGACAAGCCAAGCGTCCCAGGGTCGCCAGCCCCCGACAAGCCAAGCGTCTCAGGGTCGCCAGCCCCCGTGTCCCAGGGTCGCCAGCCCCCGACAAGCCAAGCGTCCCAAAATCGCCAGCCCCCGACAAGCCAAGCGTCCCAAGGTCGCCAGCCCCCGACAAGCCAAGCGTCCCAGGGTCGTCAGCCCCCGACAAGCCAAGCGTCCCAAGGTCGCAAGCCCCCGACAAGCCAAGCGTCCCAAGGTCGCCAGCCCCCGACAAGCCAAGCGTCCCAGGGTCGCCAGCCCCCGACAAGCCAAGCGTCTCAGGGTCGCCAGCCCCCGTGTCCCAGGGTCGCCAGCCCCCGACAAGCCAAGCGTCCCAGGGTCGCCAGCCCCCGACAAGCCAAGCGTCCCAGGGTCGCCAGCCCCCGACAAGCCAAGCGTCCCAGGGTCGCCGGCCCCCCGACTCGCAGGTCCGACTCCCAACAGAGTGAGGTCAATTGCTCGGCCATCCTGACTCGAAGTGACATCGCAACCGACGAGACCGGTTCCCGCCACATGGCCGACACATGTAGCCAATCAAATGCCGCACCTGCAGCGCATCAGAACCCTGCCGAGTCTACGAGAGACGAGTTTCGACAACCAACGAAGGAGCAGCGCCATCACCCGGTGAACCCGCTGCTGTGAGCGCCGCGCCGACGGCGCCGTCTACTGCCCGAGCATGACAGGCGTCTGGACAGGAGAGGGACATCGGGACAGATCTGCAGAAGTTTATACCAGTCATTACCAGATCTCGTCATAATAAAGTAAACGAGAGCGGCACCTTCTTTGCGGCACACACAAAGGTCGATTCCACTGAAACATACTATTTAGGAAATGTAGTACGATCTGCTACGGAGGATTTTGCGACAATACATGGTGTACAGCCCGCGGCTGTCAAACTTCTCCCTAGCAAACATGAGGAGCGGGGCAGGGCGTTAGACTAGCCATTAGCTCATGTGACACAGACACATTCAGGAGCCTGGTACTTCCAGCTGGCATATATTGCAGAAAATGGCACTTTCAACGAAGTAGTACAACAGACTCAGGGATAAGGTCACAACCCACTAGAATATATTATGCCTGAACAACTCAATCAGATAAACAGCCTCAGGCTTAGTACTTTCAGCTGCCAGGGTATAATGCGAATACTCCGTATATCAGTCACTTGCTTAAAAGTTATGATTTAGACATTCTTGTGTTATGTGAACACTGGTTATTTCACAGGAGTCTTAGCTTCTGTGACAGCATTGAGCGGGATTACAGGTCTTGCGGAGTGGCTGACAGTAGCCTAAACGCTCAGCAAACATACAAAAGAGGGAAAGGTGGAGTAGCCATTGTATAGCGGGACAGCCTCTCTGCTTACATTTCACAAGTCCCGTGTGACTGTGACCGGATTACTGGTATTTGCTTGCAAATCGGAGAAAAACAGTATGTAACGATACTAGCTGCATATTTGCCCTCTACTAACTCCGACATTGAATTGTACCGTGACTGTTTGGAGCTCCTCAGTATCTTATACAGTGAGTATGTTTCATTTTCTGAAGTGATTATTGTAGGTGACCTTAATGGACAGCTAGAAGGGGCTAGGTCCCGAAGTGTCCCCACCTCGAGATCGAGAGAGTTACAGAGGTTCGCTTGTCTACTGGAGATGTGTTCATTATCTGTAGAAGATATGTGTACGGGACCAGCATATACATATTGTCCTTTTGACGGAGGGCAACAAGCATTAATAGATCACATTCTTATTCAAAGTCATCACCGTGATTTAGTTATTTCGGCTTCAGTAGCTGATGATCCCGAATTGAACTCTTCTGATCACTTACCAATAATTGTCAGATTTAACCTTCATGTATTTAACAGGCGAGACAGTACTCTATGTGCGCCTACCTTTAAGTGGAATAAGTTGAGCGCTCAATATATTTTCGACCGATACACGGGGCCGGTTAATTACATGCTAGAGCCTCTCAGCGACTGCATCGTTAAAGATAAGATTGAGATTGAGTCTTACTACTCACAACTGGTAAATATTTGGATGCTCGCATCTGAGGCCGGAATTCCCAAAGCAACTTACAAACGCTATCTCAAACCGTTCTGGAAAATTGGTCTGAAAACTCACCACAAGTCAAGGTACGACGCTCGCAAGCTGTGGGTTAGCCATGGGCGCCCCGAGACTCCAATAATGAGGATTACAAACGGTATAAAGATTTAAAGCGTCGATTTAGATAGTATTTGCGAAAGTTACGTCACGAAGAAGAACAAAATTTTTTCTACGAGCTAGACAAATATTGCGAAATTGATCAAAAGAAGTTTTGGTCCATGATCAACAAGTGTCGCAAAAAGAAAGGTTTGGTTAATCGCCCCCTCATAGTAGATGGTGTAGCTCATCGCGGCCACGAAGGACAGGCCGCTGTCTGGTTTGATTATTTCACTAATTTGTATCAGGCAGACGACACCAGCACGTCAGTAAACGATGATAGTCAATTCGACGAAGTAACAAATGCGTATGCCCGAAACTATGTAAGTCGTTTGAAACTTTTAACGGCTGACGAAACTGATGATATATGTCATGTGTTTACGCCTTCCGATATAGAAGGCAATCTTAAAAAACTGAAGCTGGGGAAGAAAGGCGGCCATGATGGTTTGACCAACGAGCATCTGACGTTTGGACGGCCAAACCTCGTAATTTGCCAGACAAAGTTGTTTAATGCTATTTATATACATGAATAAGTCCCAGTGGAGATGAAAAGAGGTTTAATTTATACCCTATACAAAGGATCGCGAAAATACGAAGATGACCGCAAACATTACAGAGGCATTGCGTTGTTAACGGTCATATCGAAGTTGTCGGAAAAAATAATATTAGTAAAATTTAAAACCTGGATAGCGCCCACTGGTTGAAAGTTTCCTTCTGCTAATCAGAGTGCATAGCAGGAGTCAATGTGCAGTTTGTTTGCTTCTTACGAAGTGCAAGAGTGCATCCAATATAATTGTGAACAAAATTCGCGTTTATTTCTTGGACTACTCGATTCATCTAACGCTTTTGACACGGTGTGGCATTGTGGGTTGTTTGTTAAGTTGCACGAATTTGGTGTGCGTGGAAAATTCTGGCGTTTGTTATACGCGTCATATGAAAACATGGTATCAAATGTGGTTTGTAACGGTGTTGTCGCTAAGGATATTCCTATCTGTAGATCCATCCGTCAGGGATCGATTATGGGTCCATGGTATTATATGATCTTTATTCACGACTTGGCAGTTACATTAAGTACGTGCCCTCAAGGGGCCATGACGGTCCAGTGCCATCCGGTGGTATCCTACAAGCCGACGACATAGCTCTCTGCGCCCTCACTGCAAAGGGCCTGCAAGGTCTTGTGGACATATGTGAAAATTATAGTCGCCAATGGAGATTTTAGTATAACCCTGTTAAATCAAAGTTGATGGCTTTTGGTGAGTAGCGAAAACGCAAGGAAGAAAGACTTTTCAAGACAAACATTATTCTGTATGGTGAAAGAATCGAGGAAGTGGTTGAATATACTCATGTCGGTGTGAAAGTGAACGCTCAGCAACAGACATTAGGGAGAGCTGAGAAGGTGGCTATGAAAATTCGGAGAACTTTAATGGCCATAATCGGAAAAGGAGTTTCGGGCTCAAGCATGAGCTGCCCTATGACATTAAAGCTTTAAACGGACTGTGGTATTGCTACGTGCTCTCTATGGGGCGGAGCTTTAGAACAAACAGACCAAGCAAGAAATCAAGAAGCTAGAGCGTGCTCACGCCTCTGCCCTCCGAGTTATTCAAGGCTTTCCAAAGAGGGCAAGCATAACGATAAGCTGATCTATGTTAAATGAAAAACACCTACTGTGCGAGATCGATCGTAAAACACAGTACTTTTGTGGTAGCCTTTGTCGCCTTAATGATACTAAACTAGCTAAGGCTGTTTTCGTAGAGCGTTTGCGTCAATTTCAAACCAAAACCAATAGAGCGCAGCAAGGTGGCTTTGTAAGCGACTTAGTTGATATATTTATGAAATGTCATTTGCTGAGTTATTTTAATCAGTTCTATGCTGACAGTTCCTTGCCCTCAAAAGTGGATGGAAGCGCCTTGTTAATGCAAACATAAGGGACTGGTGGAACGCAAACTACCCCACATTTACCAGTGGAGTTAAATTTGAACGATTGACAGAAGGTTCGCAGGTAAGTATTTACCAGCTAGAGAATCCTTTTGGACCAATTTGACAAACCTCTGCAGTGTTCAATTAAGTGCATTCATTCACAACTGCGAAGAAAAGGAACAAACAGCTTTAATTCTAAACACCGAATTATTTGAAACCGGAATAACGAAATCTCCGGAATCACGCGTTCGCGCCAAAAATTTAAATGGCCTGGCCGACACGGGAAACCAGATGTGGCGCGATACCAAGACAGCAGGCCGGAGTTACAATGTGGTAACCCCGGCCCACACGAGTTCAGGCTCGTGAGCAATGGGTAGGCCGCAGTTATCAGCGAACAACCCCGGCCCACTCAAACGCAGACTCGCAAGGAATGGCTAGGCCGTAGTTATCCGAGCCCACTCGAACCGAGGCTCGTGAGCAATGCCTGGGCCGTGGCTGTCAACCATTCGCTTACAGGAACCACAGCTTTATATTTGAATGAATATTAATTACTGACAATAATCAACACTGTTTCCTGGGTAATACATCGTATGGGTTGGATGCATGGACTTGGGCTGATGTCTTATAATTCGTATGTGTCACGACAACTCCAGGTGGCGCTGATGATAGCAATATTTAATCTTGGTCTCCCGCGTAAAATGAAAGATCTTATTCACCCATCAGTGCCGTATGGCGTTGATGTTTGTGAAATGAGGAGACAAAACATATTAGTCGAGCGTGGCTTCAAAAGCACCTCTATATATATAGCTACATCCGGCTATTAATCGCTCGAAATTATTTCCAATCTAGGACTAGAACACATATATCGGAAAATCAGTTTAGCAAACAACATTTTTTTAATGTCCGCTCTCAGACATTCAGGGGCTCCCCCCTCCCCGACTCCCCGCCAGGTGTGTGTAATAATGGCCCCCGCCTCCCCTCTAAGGGGCACCCGGGGACCACCCCCCCCCCCTCCCGCCCCCCACCAGTTGTGTGTAATAATGCCCCCCCTCCTCACGGGGTCCATCTATATTGCCAGGCCACTCTCTTAACTTATCACGGGGCGCGCACAGTCTGCTTATATCTATAGGCAGGCTTGGTAACATTGCGCCTAGCTTGATTGATGTCTTGGGGTCGAGCACCGAAGCTGCTTGTAGGGAGGTTTGGGGCGCCAGATTTGATATCTGTCCTAACTCTATCTAACAGTTCTATGCCCTCCGTTGGTACCGAAATGACGGGACTCAGTCGTTCGCCGTGTGTACGCTTTCGCACCCTACAAGCAGCAGCAGTCAACCCGTCTGTAACTTTCAAGGCCACGCTAGCACGCGGTCGCCCGACTCTCCACCCCCACACCCCGACACCCGCCCCCACCCTGCCTGGTTGTCCGTTTTCAGGGCGCGAGTCACCACATGCAAATGAGATATAGGAAATGGGGTTGTTTTGCACTTTGCATTCTCGTTTTGCAATAGAAAAGGGGCGTCTACCTTCTGCCTGCTACTATTTGGCGTATAAAACAAAATAGGCCTACTGTCATACTGTTATTTCTTTCGCTTATTACCTACTACAAACGCTAGACGTCCCGCGAACGGAGCGAGCGGGGCGGCTAGTAGCATAATATGGTCCGTTCCTGATGATCGCAGTGTTCAAACCAGCGGGCCGACGAAATCCGGAGACAGGCCTGGCTAGGCTCAGGCTGCGAGACCCTGCATTTCGATACTAATAAGATTAAGCTGTCTGTCCCACTATGCCGCTGCATATGCAAGAGCACATTGGGATCAGCAGCCGCCTTGAACGTATATCCAACCAAACCATGGTCCGCCTTGGATATATCAAAATTGTCGCTCTTAGATGTGTCAACGCTATCGCATGTGACAACACCACCGCTCGGTGCTTATCACCTTATCCCGCGCATAATATCGCTTTCGGGTGATTAGCGGCGGGCTACTTGGCTTGGCGCCAACAGTAATAATATTTCTCCCAACGCCTTATCGCCCGAACCGTCATCAAAGCAAACAAATCCCGTACTGTCTCGCGCCCACAACTTCCCATCAGTAGCAAGTGAACGAACTCTGCCCGGGGAACCATGCCTATTTGAATTGATTTGATCTTTTTGATCTTTGATCCAATTTTACAGGATGGTTAAACGGACTACATGTCAATTCTATAGATCCAACCTGGACGTCAGGCAGATTCTATCCACTGAAGGTAGTAGTACTACGTTAAATGACGAACAACGGTCGGAAAACAGCCCCTTTTTTAACCCAATCAACCCTTTTTTTTTACTCAATCAATGTATGAGCTTGGGCCTTAGTTTTACTGGACTGATATTCATTTATTATCGTGCTTTAGCCGCAATTTGAGTATTCTGTACTGGATGCACAATAATTGCACAGGGTTTAAATATCCTTAACATTTATGTCCCGTTATTCCGTAACTCCCGGTCTCAATTTATGTCAATATAATTATCAATATTATTTCTGCCCAATGTCTACCTACTGCCTGCTACTATTTGACGTATAAAACAAAATACTGTCATACTGTTATTTCTTTCGCTTATTACTACGAACGCTAGACGCTAGGCGGCTAGTGTTAGAGAAAGTCCGGAACTTTAGCAATTGAAATGTAGGTTCGTCGCGCGCGACACCTGAGACAAAGTACCCCACGTATTGCGACTGCAGGATCCATTAGCCCGGCCCGTGTAACAATCCAGATACGCAGGCAGTCAGCCTGACCTAGCTCTGATCCCATCCCAGCCTGGCTGGCGGCTGACGTCCTACAGGCCCGCATGCACTCGGCTGTTTATACATTAACACATAATCTTGTTCATCACTGATGGCGGTTAATTAAAAAAGTCACAAATCATCCAAATCAATAGCTAGAACGCTTCTACGGTCAAACCAAACATTTTCGAAGACGTGGATGTTCGATTCCAGGTGACTAACCTAATGTAATGTATTTCCGCAACACGTATAGGGTTATGGTTGCTGTGTTTGCTAGGGGGAGGCGGGGGGTGGGGGATAACCCCTTTCCTTTGGATAGAGCTTTTCGTTTCATAGTGAACTGAACCAAATATGGTATAATACCCCCTCCGCATGTCCCCCCACCCCCCTTTCACTCGTCGCTTTGCGGCGCATGTGGGTACGAGCAATGCTGGGCAGGCTACTTTTGAGGCTGCCAGATTAGCGCGAGGTGTGAAGTGATCTGAACCAGACGACTTGATGTGACTGTCACTACATGCAACTTAAATACATAGCATTCCATGGAACGAGGTCATTTAGTGGGCTGGATCCATTCACGGACGCCGCGCACATTGATGTAGGTTACACTGGTGGACGCACCGACCCCAGCCAACGGTCTGTTGCCGCGCGCCCAAAAACATGGCGGGAAATTCAATTTGCAAAAGCCATTTACAAGCCAGAAAAGGGTGGCATAGTCAGGGTCGGCTAGGCAACGTGAAGCCATTGCCAATATCTTTAAATGTGTGCACATATATGTCCAAATCAATTGTACACATGCGCAATTCATTTTGACATAGTTCCAAGTAGAATTAGACATTTGTACAAATATTTCCGGTGTACACATACGCCAAAATCATTGGCTAATGACCCGGGACGGCAGACACATGGAGATCCGGCAGAGCATAGGGGTCAATCGTGATCCGAGGGGTCAAATAAGTATTTGATGTGCAAATCGAGATCAGTGGAATCGGGATCCGATCAGTCGAATAGGGATAGGTAGGGTTTCATCGGGATTCATAGGGTACAATCGGATCTAAAGCATGCAATCGAGGTCCGGAGGGGCCACTCGGGAATGGTAGGACAGACAAGTATGGTAAAATCGGGTTCCGGAGTCGAATCGGGATCCGAGGGTTTGAATTGGGATCCGAGGGATCGAATCGGGAAGGAGTCGAGCACATCGGGATCCAGATGCTGCATTCGACATGGTCGAATCGCGATCCATGGATGTCTAGGGTCGACCCCGATCCTACGGATCTCGATTCGACCGGATCCCGTTCGATCATACGGATCTAGATTAGACCGTTGACATCAGAATTGTACCTTATTAGACCCCTCGGATCTTGATTGGATCCCTGGGGTTCTGATTCGACTCCGAGATTCAGTATTGGACCCAATGGCTACATATTCGATCCCTCGGATGACGATTGAACTCCGGCTTCTATATCGGACAACGGTTAAATCATAAACCACATTACGAAAGGGTCTACGGTAGGGATGAACACCATGAATGTACCCTACGGGTGACGGGTCTCTTAGATTGACGATAATTAATTACCGGCCAGGATGGGCCCCTTTGACGTCACCACGGGTCTGTCAGATGGTTACAACTGGTCAACACTTGCCCACCACGGGTCTGTCAGATGGGTTACAACTGGTCAATGGGCAGGACGGGACACTTGCCCACAACGGGTCTGTCAGATGGTTGACAACTGGTCAATGGGCAGAACGGAACACTTGCCCACCACGGGTCTGTCAGATGGGTTACAACTGGTCAATGGACAGGACGGGACACTTGCCCATCACGGGTCTGTCAGATGGTTGACAACTGGTCAATGGGCAGGACGGGACACTTGACCACCACGGGTCTGTCAGATGGTTGACAACTGGTCAATGGGTTGGACGGGACACTTGCCCACCACGGGTCTGTCAGATGGTTGACAACTGGTCAATGGGCAGGACGGGACACTTGACCACCACGGGTCTGTCAGATGATTACAACTGGTCAATGGGTAGGACAGGTCACTTGCCCACCACGGGTCTGTCAGATGGATTACAACTGGTCAATGGGTAGGACGGGACACTTGCCCACCACGGGTCTGTCAGATGGGTTACAACTGGTCAATGGGTAGGACGGGACACTTGCCCACCAAGGGTCTGTCAGATGGTTACAACTGGTCAATGGGTAGGACGGGACACTTGCCCACCACGGGTCTGTCAGATGGGTTACAACTGGTCAATGGGCAGGACGGGACACTTGCCCACCACGGGTCTGTCAGATGGGTTACAACTGGTCCATGGGAAGGACGGGACACTTGCCCACCACGGGTCTGTCAGATGGTTACAACTGGTCAATGGGTAGGACGGGATACTTGACCACCACGGGTCTGTCAGATGGTTGACAACTGGTCAATGGGTAGGACGGGACACTTGCCCACCACGGGTCTGTCAGATGGGTTGCAACTGGTCAATGGGAAGGACGGGACACTGGCCCACCACGATTCTGTCAGATGGGTTACAACTGGTCAATGGGTAGGACGGGACACTTGCCCACCACGGGTCTGTCCGATGGGTTACAACTGGTCAATGGGTAGGACGGGACACTTGCCCACCACGGGTCTGTCAGATGGGTTACAACTGGTCAATGGGCAGGACGGGACACTTGCCCACCACGGGTCTGTCAGATGGGTTACAACTGGTCATTGGGAAGGACGGGACTCTTGCCCACCACGGGTCTGTCAGATGGGCTACAACTGGTCAATGGGTAGGACGGGACACTTGCCCACCACGGGTCTGTCAGATGGGTTACAACTGGTCAATGGGTAGGACGGGACACTTGCCCACTACGGGTCTGTCAGATGGTTACAACTGGTCAATGGGTAGGACGGGACACTTGCCCACCACGTGTCTGTCAGATGGGTTACAACTGGTCAATGGGAAGGACGGGACACTTGCCCACCACGGGTCTGTCAGATGGGTTACAACTGGTCAATGGGTAGGACGGGACACTTGCCCACCAAGGGTATGTCAGATGGTTACAACTGGTCAATGGGTAGGACGGGACACTTGCCCACCACTGGTCTGTCAGATGGGTTACAACTGGTCAATGGGCAGGACGGGACACTTGCCCACCACGGGTCTGTCAGATGGGTTACAACTGGTCATAGGGAAGGACGGGACTCTTGCCCACCACGGGTCTGTCAGATGGGTTACAACTGGTCAATGGGTAAGACGGGACACTTGCCCACCACGGGTCTGTCAGATGGTTACAACTGGTCAATGGGTAGGACGAGACACTTGCCCACCACGGGTCTGTCAGATGGGTTACAACTGGTCAATGGGAAGGACGGGACACTTGCCCACCACGGGTCTGTCAGATGGGTTACAACTGGTCAATGGGTAGGACGGGACACTTGCCCACCAAGGGTCTGTCAGATGGTTACAACTGGTCAATGGGTGGGACGGGACACTTGCCCACCACGGGTCTGTCAGATGGGTTACAACTGGTCAATGGGCAGGACGGGACACTTGCCCACCACGGGTCTGTCAGATGGGTTACAACTGGTCATTGGGAAGGACGGGACTCTTGCCCACCACGGGTCTGTCAGATGGTTACAACTGGTCAATGGGTAGGACGGGACACTTGACCACCACGGGTCTGTCAGATGGCTGACAACTGGTCAATGGGTAGGACGAGACACTTGCCCACCACGGGTCTGTCAGATGGGTTACAACTGGTTAATTAGTTAAAACACCTTCTTATTTCAAGTGGGATTTTTTAAGCAATTGGGATTTGTATGAAATGTTTTCCTATTTTCAAATCTGGCCCGTGTCACCTATTTCCATTGGGTTTCTCATATTCTTTGAGACCCGGGCCTCGTGGATCGAGATGCGTGGCGGAGCCACAATGTATCCAGCCCAAGCCACTTCACCTCTCCGCATGTGGCCTGTCGCTATCAGCCTATTAAGTTAAGTGCCACCACCCATCCCGCCCCGCCCTCCCGTCAGTGTACGTGCGACCTGGCCGCCGATTTACTGCATGTTGGCCAATACAAATACTTGAGGCGAGAGTGCAATAATCGTATGGTTGGGTGAATCACGCCAGAAAAATGTGGCTTGTAGTACATTATCTCAGAAGGCAAACTTCAGCCGGCGAAATCGTTTGACGTCGCTAGAGATGGTATTAAGCGGTTTTACTTTCAAGACAAAAAAGAGATGATGTGAAAACTATTTATTAAACTGACACTAACACTAGTAACAG
Source organism: Arenicola marina (assembly GCA_964019135.1). Lineage (NCBI taxonomy): Eukaryota > Metazoa > Annelida > Polychaeta > Arenicolidae > Arenicola > Arenicola marina. Next base: position 37,370,445 of record OZ025257.1, on the reverse strand, counting down.
GATGCACGATTACACAACACATTGCCTTTCAATTACATCATGCTAATGCTGCTAATCCCTAGCCCCCCCCCCTCCCCCCTTCCCCTTCCCTTCACCGCCACACTCCTCCGCCACACTCCTCCGCGGCCAACTTAATCGGCGGCCAGGTTGAAGCGCTGCCAAAGCGTACGTGCCCCCCCCCCCCCATCCCTCTCGCCCTCCATTAACCACCAGGCACCTACACACCCCATGTTTGAGGTAATCACTATCTATCTACCCTACCTCATGTCTTAAATCAAGCTCACCAAGAGGGCATCAGGACATCTGGCAGCCGCGCCTCCTTATATACCCCTCCCACACCCCCGCCCCTCCCTCCACAACATATCTGTCTGGACCTAGCAGCCCTAGCAGAGATTTTGCCATTATCGTACTTTTCACATTATGTTTAATAATACTTCCTGACCGGTAAATGTGTGTATTTGGGCCCTCTTATCCTAGACCAAATGAGATTACTGTAACAGTCAAATGTCGAAAATGGGGTCTCAATAAGCACAAAAACGGCATGTTGCAATGTTTTCTTACCCTTGCCATTGACCTTGGTGCTTATCCTTGTAATAATTACATATTTGACCCATCGCAAAGGGAAAAAATATGTCCTTTTCTTCGAATATGTATTGCATGCTTTAAATAAGTGATAAATGACAATGAGGAATAGTATTATAAACATTGTATAAGACCAGTCCATAGGAAATAGGTGTTGTGGATCATAGGGAATTAAAAAACCGTAATTTTGAGGGTAACACAGTTGTCTTTACATGTTCTGGATAGAACACTGTCTTTTCATGTTCCCATTCGGAAAATATGAGGTTTGATTAAAGATGAAAATTCAAAGAGTCAAATTTTTGTTCAAAGAAAGTCAATGTTGTTAATGGAAAATGCGTTATGGTAGCTAAAGTAAGCCAGTTAAACAAGCAATTTCACAGTATGTTTAATAATACTTTTTAGCCGCCCAATGTATTTGGGCCCTTATTCTATAACAAATGAGGTCACAGTCTAATGTAGAACATGAGGTCCCAATATGCACAAAAAACGACAATCATAACCCTAAATATCGCGCATAGCGTGCATATTTCCGGCCGATGGCGCTATATATGACATCCCAGTTTTGCGTAATCTATTGCTCTGTTATCATACGTTATGTTGACTTCCGTTCCAATATTGTTCTCGTTACTGAAGCAAATAGTGCAGTTGGTTTATTTTCACCTACTTAGGCAACAGCTACCATCACTATGATTTCATAAGTAGTTTCTTTCAGGGTTGATGCACTCACTCCTGTAGTAGCTTGATCACGCCTGACACCCATATCAGAGGAAACATAAACCAGAGGAAACATAAACCAGATGCTCTCTTAGCCCCTCCACACCCCGCCCCATTCCATAATAACGTTATAATAGCCCATCCCACCCGCAACTCCCCCATCTCTCCTTCGTCTGAACCCACACACACGCTCTAATAGCTGCCCCCCCCCCCCCCCCCCCACCCCACGCCGCGTGAAACGCAGCCCCGTAGAGACCCCTGTGTCATGTAGCGTACTCTCTGGCGCGTCTGCGCCCGGCCGCCACCTTTCTGTCCAGATAAGATGGACGTCGGACGCAGGTCAGCCAGTGCAGAGGGCGGGAAACTGGTCAACGGTTCGCTAATGTGCATGCATGGTGGTTGAATACTCATGAAACATGTCCTTCATTATCAGCACTCAGCATTATGGCGCAGGGTAGTATACACATGTAGGGTGGGTGGGGGGGGGGGAATTACCGAACGAAGCCCCAGCAAACACGTACCAACAATGCCTATGACCGCATTAAATTTAAGCGAGACTAGCTAATTATAAGTTATATTATAGAAGTATCTATATAAATATATATCTGTATATGTGTTGGCTAATACTTCAGTCAGGCGTCCTGATCTCTAATAAGCGCCGGTCTAATATTTGCGAGGACACATAGCTTGTATTTTGAGCGAACAACACATACAGCGGAGCCACGGACGATAGAGATAATGGGTACATACGACATCGATGGAAAATGCAGGTTTCTGCTCAGGGGAAAGAAGAACAGGGGAAAAAAGGTGTTATTTGTGTGATACGTATTTGTTTACCTAGCTATACATAGTGCCCCCCGCACACCCCCCCCCCCCGCCTCGGCGGTCGCTTGGTCGTCAAGACGAAAGTAACTTTCGTTGAACAAATGCACTTTAGGTACTTTAGTAAGTAAATGTGTTACATTAAATACAGTTTGGTTTGGACGGAAGTAAATTTGGTTCGCCATATGACTTTTTGTCACAACGTGGGCAGAAGCCCATAATTTTTTATATGGGTGTTACCTCACTCGTGGCTGCGCACATGGCGTGCCAAGGTGGAAGGAAATACATATTTTCTCAGGCACCACTCGCACCCCATTGGCGGGGAAGGGGGGGGGGGGCACTAGATGTATTTAGGTATATACATATGTGTCGCCCAAATGACCACTTTTGTCGCCATTTTTCTCTCAATCCCCGGAGCAGAAATCTGGAATTCATCTCGATGTGCCCATCTGAGACTGAAGTATTTTTTTTAATTGCAGCTATTGACTATATATTCCAGTTCATGTCGAAAGTGTTCAAATAATTAACCACCATAAACTTCGCCATGATTGCCAGTGTCTATCCCTCCCGGATGTCCTCCCGAAGTATTCCCACGTGTCGGAAGGAGAAGGGGGGGGGGAGGGGGGGCTTGTCCGTTTGTGGGTGTGTGTTTCCAGGGGGTGGTTATCGTCCAGGGGGGAATTGTCCGGTGGTAACTTGCCGGGGGGGACTGGCCCAAGGGGAACATTTTCCAGGTGGGGGATTGTAGTGGGGGGGGGCCGTTGTCCGGGGGGGGAACTGACTGGGGGGGAATTGTCCGGGGGCAATTGACTGGGGGGAAGTTGTCTCGTAGTGGGGAGTTGTCCGGGGGGAAGTTGTCCTAGGGGGGAATTGTCCGGGGGGGGGGAATTGTCCTAGGGGGGAATTGTCCGGGGGGGAATTGTCGGGGGGGTGGGAGTTGTCCGGGGGGGGGAATTTTCCGGGGGGGGAGTTGTCCTAGAAGCGGACAGTGATAGTGAGACACAAGTGGAGAGGGGGAGAGAGAACCATACATTGGGCAGTGGCAGACAATGTGGGAGACAGATCGAGAGAAGGAAAGGGATACACACATGGGCAACGATGGAAAGAGGGAGAGACGTAATAGAGATAAAAACGGAGCTATTAGTAGGCATAAATAGAGAGAAAGAGACATACATAGTCTTCTAGTGTAGGATGTTTTCTTGCTTCCAGTCGTTCCTCTACATTGCATCCCCTACATTGATTGATATATTGCGACCGAACACCAAAGTTCGCTATGTGTATCATGGACATAACGTAGTTTAGGCGCCAAATTTAACCGTTCGCTCTTGCCCGATAGCCCATGCGACTATACCGCCGTCTAGCAGAGACAGGCGAGTCCACACACAGAACTGTCGCTGCATGTCGAAACGAAACTGGAGACGATAAAGCTGTCACCAATGGTGTGAAATACCGCGACGCCGTCAGGCAAAGCTGGAATGACTTCTCAGCGGGAGGAGGGAGGAGGGAGGAGGGAGTCTGTGGGGCGGATTGAGGATAGACGCTGGGCCGGGGAAGTAGAGAGAAACCCACGAGGTCTATATGTGTAGTACAGAGTTGTTTTTATGTTTAAGTACAAACTTTCATTTTGTGAGGTAGGTTGATTGGTGGACCCCCCTCCCCCTTTTTTTAAAGAATAACGCTATCTGAGGCGTGCCCCCCCCAGTCGCAAGTTTGAATATACCCACCCCCCCCCCCATTTTTTAATTCCTGGATCCGCCCCTAACAAATTATGTCTGAGTCTTTTGTCCAACATCATGTCACAAGTCTGCAGTTATGATAGGAATACATTGTATGATACAGATCCCAGACCGCTTGTTCATCAAAATAAAGTATGATTGTCTTAAATTAAACCGTGTATAATCATATGCGAGCATTTGTTTAACCGCACGCACCACTAACACCGAACCCCCCATGCATCCAACCCATATGAAGTATTTCCCAGGAAACAGTGTTGATTATTGTCAGTAATTAATATGCATTCAAATGTAGAGTTGTACCTCCTATAAACGAATGATTGACAGTGACTGGCCGGGGTTGCCACGGACAACTCCGGCCCAGCCACAGCTCAAGAGCCTCGGTTCGAGTGGCCCAAGCCCATGCATCCAACTCATTCGATGTATTACCCAGGAAACAGTGTTGATTAATGTCAGTAATTAATATGCATTCAAATGTAGAGCTGTACCTCCTATAAGCGAATGGTTGACAGCGACTGGCCGGAGTTGCCACGGACAACTCCGGCCCAGCCACAGCTCAAGAGCCTCGGTTCGAGTGGCCCAAGCCCATCCATCCAACCCACACGATGTATTACCCAGGAAACAGTGTTGATTATTGTCAGTAATTAATATTCATTCAAATATAAAGCTGTAGTTCCTGTAAGCGAATGGTTGACAGCCACGGCCCAGGCATTGCTCACGAGCCTCGGTTCGAATGGGCTCGGATAACTACGGCCTTGCCATTCCTTGCGAGTCTCCGTTTGAGTGGGCCGGGGTTGTTCGCTGATAACTGCGGCCTACCCATTGCTCACGAGCCTGAACTCGTGTGGGCCGGGGTTACCACATTGTAACTCCGGCCTGCTGTCTTGGCATCGCACCACATCTGGTTTCCCGTGTCGGCCAGGCCATTTAAATTTTTGGCGCGAACGCGTGATTCCGGAGATTTCGTTATTCCGGTTTCAAATAATTCGGTGTTTTCTAGTCAAACGTCCAAACATGCCGTTATCAGCCAATGAGCGCGCTGTTTTTTTGAGCGTTTGTGCGAGTACGTGGCAAGTCCTCGCATATGAACGCACCCTGGGGTACTACTGACCTGACCCGCTATACCTAATGGCTAGATACCTAGTGAATATGTACTTGTCAAAGCTTTCTTTTGTTGTATTTAGTTCTCTTTTTACGCTTGGTGTTATGTGAGTTGTGTTACTTGTATTTGGATTTCATGTAACTCTTCAGCAAATGGAGGAAATAAATAAATAAAATCAATCAATCAATCTTTAGGCTGGGATTGTATAGTCCTCCAGGGGGAGCTCTTTCTAGCTCGCTACATTGCACATGTGACGTCACGCCAGCTGCAAGGTGACATATTAATGGTAATAGACCGATCTAGGCCGTCAATCATTCGCTGACGTCACTGTTGCTTTTATCCAAACATGTGGTAAAAAAACGTCTTCCGCATGCATTATGTCGGACAAACAAGTCTGACAAACAAAGCAGCATGTTTCTTTCTTGGCAGTTTCAGAGATAAGTATTTCTCACTTCTACCTGCCATCAGCTTTGATTGTCAATTTCATATTCATGAGTAAAGTAAAAGGACTCGAGCGTGGGCGGGGCTTAGTGTCGTAGCCTGGATCGGTCTGTTGTCAACAATCAAAGACAAGGCACAGAGGTGAGAACTATTGTCGCTCTCCGTCAGAGAGCGTTGGAGCTTTACTGTGAGTTGCTCGAGCGCCCTCTACTGGGAGAATGGACTGTTGCTCCGGTTGGATCATGTGATTGAAAGTGATGTCACGTGATCTGACAACTTGTCATTCGCATATTTTCATGTGCTCCATAATACGTGTACTCACTATCTTGTGTAGTGATATATTTGTTTTCTCTTGTTCGACAAATATTTATTCATAAACAAGGGCATAATACAGAAAGATGGTATGGCAAGTAGCTGCTATATATACTACACATGGTATGTAGTGATATTTTACAGTGATTGCCGGTTCAGCTCTCCTTGTCATACGGGGCCAGCATAAACGTCCTCTGAATGCTGCAGGTCATGGAGCCTGAAGCCAAACAGTAGCTACAATAAGGGGAAGAATCGGCAGGGCTTATCCAGAGGAAAACATTGTCTAACATTGTGTTGGTATCGACGTTGTGACATTGACATTGTACGTGGGTCCATCTTGAAGTTCCATTTTAGAGCCCACGAAATGGATTAATTATTATAGTAAATTTTAGCCGTGAGTCATGCGAGCTCTGTTGACAAAAATATTTTAGCCGTGAGTCATGCGAGCTCTGTTGACACAAATATTTTAGCCGTGAGTCATGCGAGCTCTGTTGACACAAATATTTTAGCCGTGAGTCATGCGAGCTCTGTTGACAAAAATATTTTAGCCGTGAGTCATGCGAGCTCTGTTGACACAAATATTTTAGCCGTGAGTCATGCGAGCTCTGTTGACACAAATATTTTAGCCGTGAGTCATGCGAGCTCTGTTGACACAAATATTTTAGCCGTGAGTCATGCGAGCTCTGTTGACACAAATATTTTAGCCGTGAGTCATGCGAGCTCTGTTGACACAAATATTTTAGCCGTGAGTCATGCGAGCTCTGTTGACACAAATATTTTAGCCGTGAGTCATGCGAGCTCTGTTGACACAAATATTTTAGCCGTGAGTCATGCGAGCTCTGTTGACACAAATATTTTAGCCGTGAGTCATGCGAGCTCTGTTGACACAAATATTTTAGCCGTGAGTCATGCGAGCTCTGTTGACACAAATATTCGCCCCAACATCAAAAACGCGGACCGCACGTGTTGATGTCACTTCAGAAGAGGGGTGACAGAATCAGTAACCCCAAATGTTATTGTTACATTGCCTTTGGAATATGATTCACTTATTGACATGTTTGGAGTATTGTCTTATTGACGTGTTAAAGAGTATTGCCGTATTGATTTGTTAAGAACATGGTCTATTGACTTGGTAAGAGCAAGTATACCCCTTTACCTCTTATGACGCGTTAAGATATTGCCTTATTGACTTGGCGCTTAAGCCTAAGATAACTTTCCTCTCTTTGACTGGACAGTTATTTCGATGAGTTTGTCAGGGATAATCACAGGCACAGTAAATCAGTAGAGGGCGGAGGCCGGGGGGGGGGGGGTAGGGGGCCCCACAACGCATACTAAACACACAAGGTGTCCAACTCCCGCTGGAACTGAGCGACAGGCACCCGCTTCAAATCCCAATATCGCACCTTTACCGCGCTTGACGGGCCCCATAGATGCCTAAGTCCGATATCTAAGTAAATTATTTATTTCATCAGTAAGTAAACGAGACCTGTACTGCCGTGTAGTCGCGACAAATAAAGAATTATGCAACGACAACAACCAACTCCGGAACAGATTGAGCAAAAATGGCTGACATCAGTCCACAAGATGAATCTGATTGGTTGGCAGTCGAAAAATGTGTCACGTGACACAGGGGATGCAACTTAAAAATTTGTTGAATCGGGACGAACATTAGCATAGCATCTCCCTATGATGTTATTATTCAAAATGACAGATTTTAGGAGTACCTCCCCACATGAGCGTCATGTGAAAGCTGACCAATCGTCATATCGTGCACTGTGCCTGAGATCTCGCAGGCGAATTCTCGCGATGTCAGCCATTTTTGCTCAATCTGTTCCGGAGTTGGTTGTTGTCGTTGCCTAATTCTTTATTTGTCGCGGCTAGACGGCAGTACAGATCTCATTTACTTTTTGATGAAATAAATAAATTACTTAGAAATCGGACTTAGGCATTTACGGGGCCCGTCAAGCGCGATAAAGGTGCGATATTGGGGGTTGAAGCGGGTGCCTGTCGCTCACTTCCAGCGGGAGTTGGACACCTTGTGTGTTTAGTATGCGTTGTGGGACCCCCTACCCCCGCCCCCCCCCCGGCCTCCCCCCTCCACTGATTTACTGTGCCTGTGGGGATAATACTCACCTATCGCTTTGTTGTACGCTTGTAGTCCGTCACACACCTATCGCTTTGTTGTACACTTGTAGCCTGTCCCACACCTATCGCTTTGTTGCACAATTACAGCCCGTGGCACACCTATCGCTTTGTTGTACACTTGTAGCCCGTCGCACACCTATCGCTTTGTTGTACAATTGCAGGCCGTCGCACACCTATCGCTTTGTTGTACAATTGCAGGCCGTCGCACAACTATCGCTTTGTTGTACAATTGCAGGCCGTCGCACAACTATCGCTTTGTTGTACAATTGCAGGCCGTCGCACACCTATCGATTTGTGGTACAATTGCAGCCCGTCGCACACCTATCGCTCTGTTGTACAATTGCAGCCCTTCACAAACCTATCGCTTTGTTGTACGCGTGTTGCCCGTCGAACAGCTATTGTTTTTTTTTGTACACTTGTAGCCCGTCACACACATATCGTTTTGTTGCATACTTGTAGCTCGTCAAACACCTATCGCTTTGTTGTATACTTGTAGCCTGTCACTCACCTATCGTTTTGTTGTACGCTTGTAGCCTGTCACTCACCTATAGTTTTGTTGTACGCTTGCGGCTTGTCTCTCCAGACGACTCCCAGGAGGTAGGCTGGGACGCCAGACAGGATGATGAGGATACCGATACCATTTTTCTTTGGTTGCTGATACAGTCCCAGAATGGCCGCCATCACTAAGACGACGAGCGAGATTATGGGCAGCACTAGTGGAACCTGAGAATCAATTAAATTAAATTTGAAATAAAATAAAATAAAATTTAACTAAATTTTACATTTCATTTCATTGAATTTCCAAATTTCTCTAGTTGACACTGTTTGGCGTTAAATTTCATGCAGACTTTTGAGGAGGTCGCAATGGTTCACAAACTAAACATATAAACAAAAATACACGTGTATGCCATATGTGTGTATACATAAGCATCCTTTACGCATAGCTGCTCATACCCTTATCATAAATTTCATTAAATATTCATTAAGTTTTCATGGATTTACGGGATGTATTGTCCTGTTCACACTAGCATTTTTTACGGAATGTGCGCGATTTCATCTCTAACGGTTAAAACCGGAAACGACTTCCGAACGTTAACGACGTAGTACACAAGAAAGCCATGTGTGGAGCCGGCCCGGTGCCTCAGTGGGTTAGAGCCCTCGCATTGAGTACTGTGGCCTAACGGCACGTGGATCGATGGTTCGAGCCCCGCTGTGGCCATGTCTGTGTGGTCGCAGGATCAAGATCCCATGTCCTTCTTCGTAAAGAGTAGGGGCTTACTCCCGGGGACATGGCTCCACTCTCCCTTCCTTCTCCCATTGACGCGATATGAACAAAAGTGGTTAAAGCGTCCTGAATATACAACCAACCAACTAAAGATGCGTTAGGGATGTACCGATGATATATCATTCCGCGGTGTGTACATGAGAGGACCCAGGAATTTGAAAAGGGGCGGGGGCTGGGGGCGGGGGGGGGGGATATACCTACCCTGATAGGACGGCGCAGCTTGGGTTGCGTGTAGCGCAGGTATAGGAGGCAGTATATGGCTATGGCGTAGGTGAGGGTGTCGACAAACCCCAGGTACTCTATCATCTCGGCGGCATCGCCCGTGATGATGTAGATGCAGGATAGGAGGCACTGTGATGAGAACAGAGCGTAAACACAGGGAGGGAAGGGAGACACTATGTGGCTCGCTATGCGTGCTTCATCATAGGATCTCAAGAACAGTACGGACAATTATAGGACAGATACAAACTGCTTTGTTTTTTATCGTTCACTGGGTAGAGAGGGATCCCCTATATAAAGACATGAAATAATGGGTATTATTAGTGGCCTCGTCCGCCATTTTGCAAAATGGCCGCCAGAGCTTCCAGGGTTAAAATCTGTCTTGACACTATAGCTAAATTTGACTACAATGATATCAGGGACAAGTGTGCCAAATTTCATGCTTTAACCACAAAATGCACAATTCGACCTAATTTTGTCGCTTATCCGCTGGACTACTTGGGTAGGTTTCCAATGGTGAGTTGCTGCACGGCAGACCAACCGGTCGTGGGTTCGCACCCACACATCTGCGGCGTTGTATGGGCGGGGAGGACGGGCGGCGCGTTTGATGCAACTCCATTTGGGGGTAGGGGGCCGGGGTGGGGTGGGGGATGGATGACGTGCCATGGTGTAGGCCGAGGCCCAGGGGAGGAGGATGAAGGGGGCAAGGGGAGGGGCAGGGCATGCACCATGATCCAGATAGAGGCCCAGGGGTGAGGATGAGGGGGGGGGGGGCTGACGTACCATGATCCAGTTTGAAGCCCAGGGGGTGAAGATGAAATGGGGGCAGGGCTGACGCACCATGGTCCAGGTGGAGACCCAGGGGTGAGGATGAGAGGGGGGGGGGCTGACGTACCATGGTCCAGGTGGAGGCCCAGGGGTGAGGATGAGGGGGGGGGGGCTGACGTACCATGAGCCAGATAGAGGCCCAGAGGGTGAGGATGAGAGGGGGGGGGCTGACGTACCATGGTCCAGGTGGAGGCCCAGGGGTGAGGGTGAGGGGAGGGGCTGACGTACCATGGTCCAGATTGATGCCCAGGGGGTGAGCATGAGGGGGGGGGGGCTGACGTACCATGGTCCAGATGGAGGCCCAAGGGGTGAGGTAATTCATGCTGATGGTCACCAGGAGGTCCGGGAACAAGTTGTCGCGAGCTGCCGCAAAGTACTTCCTGAGGAGAGAATGATCACCAGCTATGTAAATAAAATCAACGATGTTGCTCAATAAATTAGTTACACACTGCCTCACCGTGACGCCCCCAGCACCCGCCTCCCCCACACTGCTTCACCGTGACGCCCCCGGCCACCCCCCCCCCCCACACTGATTCACCGTGAACCCCCCAGCTCCCCCCCCCCCCACACTGCCTCACCGTGACGCCCCTAGCAGCCCCCCCCCACACTGCCTCACCGTGACGCCCTCAGCCTCCCCCCACACTGCTTCACCGTGAAGCCCCCAGCCTCCCCCCACACTGCCTCACCGTGACGCCCCTAGCAGCCCCCCCCCCCCACACTGCCTCACCGTGACGCCCTCAGCCTCCCCCCACACTGCTTCACCGTGAAGCCCCCAGCCTCCCCCCACACTACCCCACCGTGACGCCCCTAGCAGCCCCCCACACTGCCTCACCGTGACGCCCTCAGCGCCCCCCCCCACACTGCCTCACCGTGACGCCCCCAGCCGCCCCCCCCCCACTGCCTCACCCGTTACGCCCCCAGCAGCCCTCCCACACTGCCTCACCGTGACGCCCCCCAGCAGGCCCCCCCCCCCAAACACCCTGCCTCACCGTGACGCCCCCAGCAGACCCCCACCCTGCCTCACCGTGACGCCCTCACTAGCCCCCCCCCCCCCACACACACACCCTGCCTCACCGTGACGCCCCCAGCAGCACGCCGTTCATGGCGCCGATGGTGGAGCACGCGACGAGGACTGGCACCACCTCCGAGAACCTTCCTAGCGTCCTCTCCGCGAACGTCTGAAAGGTGAACAAACACAGCGAGTTAAAGAGCATACCGGGAAAACGCCGGGTGTGAAGGTCACAAGATCGCGGCAGAAATCAAGGTCACAGGTCCGACGCAGAAAGTTAACGTCGCAAGTCCGACCTGAAAAGTTAACGTCATAAGTCCGACGTGAAAAGTGAACGTCCAAGTCCGACGTGAAAAGTTAACGCCACAAGTCCGACGTGAAAAGAGAACGTCACAAGTGCGACGTAGAAAGTCAACGTCACCAAAATAGCCTAGAAAATAGAGAAGATATCTGAATATATCCGAATATCCGAGAGTGAAAGCTGCGGAATAATATAGAACGCTCGTTTTAGTTCTCACGACAAAACATGCTGATATAATGGGGGGTAATTTGCTGCTATCTAGGAAAAGAATCACCCATGCCTAACAAAGTGTACAACAGTCTCCCACCTACCCATGGGTGATTTACATGGATCGGCCGGCAGAGGGCGGTCTACGGAATTTGCCAATCAAATGAAACGATTTGAAAAGAATAGAAAACACCGTAACACACTAGCGTCTTTGTTGCTTTGCTTTGTTAGTACACCAGAGAATCGCTATGAAAACTGTGATAACAAATGAGCACTTTCACAGCGCTAAATTAATATACCCAATACACGACGAAGTCTGCTGACTTGCCTTATTTAATTGGCGTTGCGCCCAGTAGGACTTACCACGGCGACGGCTGACGACTGTATCATGTCCTCTGGTGTCATCACGGCGAGGTAGGCCACGTTTGCCATGACGTCGAGCCCAATAACCAGGGTGAGGGATAGGATGCACGTGGGTGGTACAATCCTGGAGAAAGTTACACAGGGTCTATGTAGTTATGCAACGAGCAAAGGCAAGTGCGTTTTAAGGGAGCCCGTAAAGGTTTTCATAACGGTAATCATAAGGGTTTTCATAACGGTAATCATAATGGTTTTCATAACGGTAATCATAAGGGTTTTTATAACGGCAATCATAAGGGTTTTCATGACGGTTATCATAAGGGTTTTCATAACGGTAATCATAAGGGTCTCCATAAGGTTTCCATAGGGGATCCCGGTAGGAGGCCCATAAGGTTTTCATTAGGGATCCCATTAGGATGCCCATAAGGGTTTCCATAAGGGTTTTCATTTGGGTTTTCATAAGGATTTACATTTGTGTTTCAGTAAAGGTCTTCATAAGAGAGTCGATTATCATAATGGTTTCCATAAGGGTTTCCCTAACGGCGTCCGTAAATACGTCCATAAATGCATGAATATGTAAATCCAAGGGCGTCCACAAGGGCGACTATAAGCGGTTGAATAACGCTTATCAAAAACCGTCCATACGGGCGTTTGTCATGGCGACCGTACGTGCATTAAAAATTAATAAGTGTGTTCACAAGTGTGTATATATTAAACTGCCGTCTTTGACGTTTATTTAAAGCAGGGTTCTCATGTACTTTGTTTGGTTTCCTTCATGAGAATCGCATACAAGTCGGTCTGGAAGAGTAGTGATAATTGGTCACATAAATGCGGTAACATTGTACGCATCATATTTGTTTCTACTTGATTGTGGGGCTGGCGCGATAGTAACCCCCTACTCTTTGCGAAGTAGGACATGCCATCTTTATCCTGCTCCCACACAGATATGACCACAGCGGGGCGCGAACCACCGATTCACGTGTCGTTAGGCCCTCAGGTAGCCAGCGAACTGAATGTCAGCGCTCTAACCCACGGAGCTATAATAGTAGTGTGTATTTAAGTGCGTAGGCGAGTGCCATTGAAGTGCCGTCTGTAAGTGTCAATGCCATAGAAAGTGTCGACGAGCCCCATATAAAGACCCGCTATTTCTCCTTTTATGAACTATAATGGGACGTCACCAACCATTTACCTTTACGGTGACTACTACCCATGCTTCGTAGTGTGAGTCCATGGAGGGTTACTTACTTTTCTGGGTTCTTGACCTCTTCAATGAGATAAAATAAATAGCCCCTGAAAGAAGAAAATAGATGTCAATGTCATGAACGGGAAAAGTCGCATGCTATATGTATGCCATCCGGGGTCCCACTTAACGTAATAGTAATTGTGACACATCCATGAGCGGACATATAGCATGGACTGCGGCCAGCATGTATCGTTATCGAATTCCTGCAACAGAGTTTGAAGCTCTAAGGACTGCGCATCATACTGTGAATGGAACAGGCACTGATACTAACTGGCATTCTGTACTGACTCGCCACGCGGATAGAAGCGACGTACAAGTTCATTGTCGATGTTCTTGTCCGTACCACCCTCCGTAGGTGAAGACCCCGTCAATGTTATTGTCCTTACCACCCTCCGTAGGTTAAGACCCCGTCAATGTTATTGTCCTTACCACCCTCCGTAGGTGAAGACCCCGTCAATGTTATTGTCCCTTACGCCCCTCCGTAGGTGAAGACCCCGTCAATGTTATTGTCATTACCACCCTCCGTAGCTGAAGACCCCGTCAATGTTATTGTCCTGACCACCCTCCGTAGGTAAAGACCCCGTCAATGTCATTGTCCTTACCACCCTCCGTAGGTGAAGACCCCGTCAATGTTATTGTCCTTACCACCCTCCGTAGGATAAGACCCCGTCAATGTTATTGTCCTTATCACCCTGCGTAGGTGAAGACCCCGTCAATGTTATTGTCCTTACAACCCTCCGAAGGGGAAGACCCCATCATTGTTATTGTCCTTACCACCCTGCGTAGGTGAAGACCCCGTCAATGTTATTGTCCTTACAACCCTCCGAAGGGGAAGACCCCATCATTGTTATTGTCCTTACCAACCTCCGTAGGTGCAGACCCCGTCAATGTTATTGTCCTGACCACCCTCCGTAGGTGCAGACCCCGTGAATGTTATTGTCCTTACCACCCTCCGTAGGTGCAGACCCCGTCAATGTTATTGTCCTTACCACCCTCCGTAGGTGCAGACCCCGTCAATGTGATTGTCCTTACCACCCTCCGTAGGTGAAGACCCCATCATTGTTATTGTCCTTACCACCCTCCGTAGGTGCAAACCCCGTCAATGTTATTGTCCTTACCACCCTCCGTAGGTGCAGACTCCGTCAATGTTATTGTCCTTACCACCCTCCGTAGGTGCAGACCCCGTCAATGTTATTGTCCTTACCACCCTTCGTAGGTGAAGACCCCGTCAATGTTATTGTCCTGACCACCCTCCGTAGGTGCAGACCCCGTGAATGTTGTTGCCCTTACCACCCTCCGTAAGTGCAGACCCCGTCAATGTTATTGTCCCTTACGCCCCTCCGTAGGTGAAGACCCCGTCAATGTTATTGTCCTTACCACCCTCCGTAGGTTAAGACCCCGTCAATGTTATTGTCCTTACCACCCTCCGTAGGTGAAGACCCCGTCAATGTTATTGTCCCTTACGCCCCTCCGTAGGTGAAGACCCCGTCAATGTTATTGTCATTACCACCCTCCGTAGCTGAAGACCCCGTCAATGTTATTGTCCTGACCACCCTCCGTAGGTAAAGACCCCGTCAATGTCATTGTCCTTACCACCCTCCGTAGGTGAAGACCCCGTCAATGTTATTGTCCTTACCACCCTCCGTAGGATAAGACCCCGTCAATGTTATTGTCCTTACCACCCTGCGTAGGTGAAGACCCCGTCAATGTTATTGTCCTTACAACCCTCCGAAGGGGAAGACCCCATCATTGTTATTGTCCTTACCACCCTGCGTAGGTGAAGACCCCGTCAATGTTATTGTCCTTACAACCCTCCGAAGGGGAAGACCCCATCATTGTTATTGTCCTTACCAACCTCCGTAGGTGCAGACCCCGTCAATGTTATTGTCCTGACCACCCTCCGTAGGTGCAGACCCCGTGAATGTTATTGTCCTTACCACCCTCCGTAGGTGCAGACCCCGTCAATGTTATTGTCCTTACCACCCTCCGTAGGTGCAGACCCCGTCAATGTGATTGTCCTTACCACCCTCCGTAGGTGAAGACCCCATCATTGTTATTGTCCTTACCACCCTCCGTAGGTGCAAACCCCGTCAATGTTATTGTCCTTACCACCCTCCGTAGGTGCAGACTCCGTCAATGTTATTGTCCTTACCACCCTCCGTAGGTGCAGACCCCGTCAATGTTATTGTCCTTACCACCCTTCGTAGGTGAAGACCCCGTCAATGTTATTGTCCTGACCACCCTCCGTAGGTGCAGACCCCGTGAATGTTGTTGCCCTTACCACCCTCCGTAAGTGCAGACCCCGTCAATGTTATTGTCCCTTACGCCCCTCCGTAGGTGAAGACCCCGTCAATGTTATTGTCCTTACCACCCTCCGTAGGTGAAGACCCCGTCAATGTTATTGTCTTTACCACCCTCCGTAGGTGCAGACCCCGTCAATGTTATTGTCCTTATCATCCTCCGTAGGTGCAGACCCCGTCAATGTCATTGTCCTTACCACCCTCCGTAGGTGCAGACCCCGTGAATGTTGTTGTCCTTACCACCCTCCGTAGGTGCAGACCCCGTCATTGTCATTGTCCTTACCACCCTCCGTAGGTGCAGACCCCGTCAATGTCATTGTCCTTACCACCCTCCGTAGGTGCAGACCCCGTCAATGTCATTGTCCTTACCACCCTCCCTAGGTGAAGACCCCGTCAATGTTATTGTCCTTACCACCCTCCGTAGCTGAAGAGCCCAGTCAATGTTATTGTCCTTACCACCCTCCGTAGGTGCAGACCCCGTGAATGTTGTTGTCCTTACCACCCTCCGTAGGTGCAGACCCCGTCATTGTCATTGTCCTTACCACCCTCCGTAGGTGCAGACCCCGTCAATGTCATTGTCCTTACCACCCTCCGTAGGTGCAGACCCCGTCAATGTCATTGTCCTTACCACCCTCCGTAGGTGCAGACCCCGTCAATGTTATTGTCCTTACCACCCTCCGTAGGTGAAGACCCCGTCAATGTTATTGTCCTTACCACCCTCCGTAGGTGAAGACCCCGTCAATGTTATTGTCCTTACCACCCTCCGTAGGTGAAGACCCCGTCAATGTTATTGTCCTTACCACCCTCCGTAGGTGAATACCCCGTCAATGTTATTGTCTTTACCACCCTCCGTAGGTTCAGACCCCGTCAATGTTATTGTCCTTATCATCCTCCGTAGGTGCAGACCCCGTCAATGTCATTGTCCTTACCACCCTCCGTAGGTGCAGACCCCGTGAATGTTGTTGTCCTTACCACCCTCCGTAGGTGCAGACCCCGTCATTGTCATTGTCCTTACCACCCTCCGTAGGTGCAGACCCCGTCAATGTCATTGTCCTTACCACCCTCCGTATGTGCAGACCCCGTCAATGTCATTGTCCTTACCACCCTCCCTAGGTGAAGACCCCGTCAATGTTATTGTCCTTACCACCCTCCGTAGCTGAAGAGCCCAGTCAATGTTATTGTCCTTACCACCCTCCGTAGGTGAAGACCCCGTCAATGTTATTGTCCTTACCACCCTCCGTAGGTGAAGACCCCGTCAATGTTATTGTCTTTACCACCCTCCGTAGGTGCAGACCCCATCAATGTTATTGTCCTTACCACCCTCCGTAGGTGCAGACCCCGTCAATGTTATTGTCCTTATCATCCTCCGTAGGTGCAGACCCCGTCAATGTCATTATCCTTACCACCCTCCGTAGGTGCAGACCCCGTGAATGTTGTTGTCCTTACCACCCTCCGTAGGTGCAGACCCCGTCAATGTCATTGTCCTTACCACCCTCCGTAGGTGCAGACCCCGTGAATGTTGTTGTCCGTATCACCCTCCGTAGGTGAAGACACCGTCAATGTAATTGTCCTTACCACCCTCCCTAGGTGAAGACCCCGTCAATGCCATTGTCCTTACCACCCTCCGTAGCTGAAGAGCCCAGTAACAAAGGCCACAGCCAGGTTTCCAGGGTTTGTCGTAGTCCCCTCAAAACTCGTTTGTAGCAAACTCACTCGTCCTGTTTATTCGGAAACAAAATACATGATTGAGATTTTTGGACTGCAATCAAGCTATGGGACATGACATCAACATAATGAACGTGAAATAAGGATATTGGACGTGAAATTATGATATTGAATGTAAAATAAAACTGTTGAACAGGGAAATAAAAATATTGAACGTAAAATAAAGATATTGGACCTGAAGTAAAGATATTGGACGCGAAACAGAGATAGAAGTGGGACAATGCCACCTTGTGTATGTACGATGTAAGCTACCCTACATTGTTGATTGTATATTCAAGACGCTTTAGCCACTGTTTGTGATATCGCGTGAATGAGAGAAGGAATGGAAGGGTCGAGTCATGTCCCCGGGGTAAGCTACCCTGGACAATGTCACAGTGTATGCCGCGGTCAGCTGCATGCGGTGCCGCCCCCTACCTTCGGCAATCTGAATCACACCCAGCAGGATGATGAGCATCAGGGCCATGACCTTGACGATCATGAAGAACGTCTGAACGCGGGTGACGTAGCGCACGTAGACACTGTTCAGGGTCACCAGCGTCACTGCAACAGACACAGACAATTAAATGGCCGTGTACACAAGGGCTACCCTGGGCCAAGGATTGCCCCGGGCCGGTGAATGATGGATTAATAAAACTTGCCCCGGGTTAGGTGTTTAGGCCCGGATTCGAAATTAGGTTGGTTGGTTACTTAGGACGCTTTAACCACTTTTGGTCATATCGCGTCAATGGGAGAAGGAAGGGAGAGTGGAGCCATGTCCCCCGGGGGTAACCCCCTACTCTTTACAAAAGACATGGGAAAGACAGGGGATCTTTATCCTGCGACAACACAGACCTGGCCACAGCAGGGCTCGAACCACTGACCCACGTGCCGTTAGGCTCTCAGGTGACCAGAGCACTCAATGCGAGCACTTTAGCCCACTGAGCTGTCGCGCCGGCCCCCTCGAACTAGAGGACTAGTCTAGACCCGAAACATGCCTCTCTGGGCACGCTCGGTAAATCTGTCGCCCCGGTTTACCGAGCGTGCCCAGAGAGGAATGTTTCAGGGCTAGGACTAGTTTAGCTTGTCCACTGCTAGTCAGCAACAGCAGGAAGACTCCCGCAACAGAAAGACCGTGCACATTAACATTTAATTCCGGTCAGACTGTGTGAATGTTAACTTTATGACGTAACGTAAAGTGCCCTAAAGTCATCACCTTCTTTTTTCGGAGACACGTCACGGCATACAGCGAATAGTACTTACGGTACCGAGCGTTGGGATTTATTCCTTTAGAAGAATAAATGTGTTTTGAACAAGAATAATGCACCAAGTGACGTCAACGTGGTATTTTATCACAAGAAAAATACATGTAAAGTGGTGAGGGTAAAAAATTACGGACTTAGGACTCTCGTGTCCAAAAGTCGTCACGCCAGGTGACCATATGTCGTCAGGGCGACTTAAGTTTAGTGGAAAAAATAACACCGGCTTTAAAGAAACAGTTTGTATAAAGAGTTTCACTAAACGGCCTTTGACTATGATGTCGCCAATTACATCGGAGGTAGCATTTACGACTCTTCCCCGATCAGCTGCTTCAGGCTTCCTTAATGAGATATCCTTATGTCTATTTCGAAACCCTCACCACCACTTAAGAGAGGGATCTTTTTCCCCGAAGCACTTGCTGTTTTTTGGCGGCGAAGCCTAGGACTGGCATTCGCGTCACATGATGTAAGTGATGTATCGCATAATATGCCTCCTCATCCTCGTAGGACAATGCGTTGGCCGGGCGTCGTGGAACATTCAATTCCCTTGATGCTGAGGCAATAGTGCCATTACCATGCATGGCTCACTGCCTCAAAAGCATTACGCATGTCATCCTCTGACCACTTTTATCTGGCATGAGGATATCTATTTCGCAACTTGGAATTGCGTGTCCGGATGATAAGAACTGGAATGAAGCTAAAGTTTCGTTTAAAATTGAATGGCATATTTCGTTGCTACTATATCACTAGAGAAACAAACACTTGCAGTCTTTACCACATTATAGTATTTCACTAAAATTAAACATCCACATCTTAAGGGGCCGGCCCGGTAGCTCAGTGGGTTAGAGCGCTCGCATTGAGTGCTAATTGACGCGATATGATCAAAAGTGGTTAAAGCGTCCTGAATATACAACCAACCAACCAACACATCTTGAGGCCTCTTTATAATTTAAAAGGTATGTTTGATATCCCTACGGGTCGACGGGGGAACAAATATTTTTTTCTTTAATAAAGATGATTATTATTTATTTATGAGTGAATTAGTCTGAAAGAAACTGCACATGACGACATTAGGACACCCCTGACGTCTTAAGGGACACATCTGCAAAAGGGGGACCTAAAGTCGTCAATCGCACCATTTTAGGTGTCCGCATGTCGTCACATTTCTCAGGCTCTGATTGCTTACAACTAAGAAGAGATCCTCCATACGGGTACTTTTGATTGTTAAGATTGATGCTTTCAGCGTCTTGTGCCACAGGTAGTTGACCACTGCCCCCCGCCATTGCTAAGTATGAGCAATTGCAAGCAGAGCGGTATGTGGCTCCCTCGTTGTTCATTGTGTTCTATATGAGGGGTACCTCCATTTACGCCCCCCCGCCCCCCCCCCCCAGGGAGTGGGGGGCACACCAGACTTGTTTGGTGTAGTCTTTATGAAGTCTTTATGAATACCGCCCTTTGTAGGTTCGTTTGCGCCAACTTTAATAGGCAGCGTGAATAGCTTGAATCTTGTTTTGCAGGAGACACGGCCAGGTAGCGAGAGCAGGTCATGCTCAAAGCATGGGGTGAACTATTCACACTGCCGGGCCCACCATATCTCACATAAACAACCTCTTCCACCCCCCCCCCCCGGCACCACCCATCCTGCCCCACCGCTCTCCCCCGTTCTCATTCACACGCCTATGAAGTTGTACAGTGCCCACCAGTGATATGTCTGTTATCTGGAAATATCCATTGACAATGTGTCGCTGTCCCTGGCAGAATCAGCGGACAGCACATCTATTTTACGAGCAAAATTTAAGAGATCTTAAAGACCTCGTTATTTCTATTTTTTCATTCTTGAATTTGAAGTTGGCCCCAGGCCGACTTCAGCCAACCAAACCACACACCATACCCTTGTGGTCGTAAAGTTGCTCAAGCGGTATGGTTCGAAACCAGTTCTGCTTGTAGGCTATGGGGGTGACAAGGAATCCTTGTGGAGAGCAAGCTCGTCTAGGCTGGATGCACTCTAACACAACATGATGTCGAACGAGAGTTTTCACGTTTACGCTTGGTGAAGACTTGGTGAAGAAGGCTAATTCATGTCGCAATTAACGACATTAATTATAAATTTGTGCGTTGACTCGGCCAGCCCACTTGTTGGACGCATCTGTGGTTTAGAATGTGTCATCTGCCGCCATCCTTCGTGGCCGCCAAGGCCAATTGGTAACTGATAAATGATACCCCTCCCCCGCCCCCACACACATCTCGCCCCCCCCCTCCCCCCCACACACACATCCCCCCATTCCACCGCTGCGTCCCCGGCCAGTAACGCCCCCTCCCCCCCCCGCTCCCCCACCACCACCAGCCTACCTAATATCCAAATGCTGAAGAGTTTCTGTGCGGCGGGAGGGAATTGACAATCCGGGAACAGCGGGTAGAACAAGTAGTTGGTAGTCGTCAGGGCCAGAATGGCGAGGAACGCTGGGAAGGTGAGCAGGAACTGGATCCAGACATTGAGGAAGGCTGGTAAAGGACCCAGGATCTCCTTGTAATACGCGTAGTCTCCACCGGCCTTCGGGAACACTCCGGCCAGCTCGGCGTAACATAGGACCATAGCCAGGGTGACCAGTCCTGGTATGGCCCAGAAGATCAGAGCCAGACCGATGGAACCACAGTTTTGAACTATGGATGCCGGGCTCACGAAGATTCCGGATCCGATGATGCACCCGGTCATGATCCCGACGGCGTGGAGCATGTTGATCTCTCGCTTCATCCGGATCTGAAGGATAGATCCCGAAGACTCCAGAAGCCCCTCGGGGCGGGGACTGTCCTCGGCCATGGCTCAGGGGTGGGGCCGGCTATCGGCTGTGGCACAGCATTGAGCTGGGGAAGTTGGGCGGAGAATGACGGTACACCGTGTGCGAAGCACGAAGACAGACTGAGGACGTTGCCCCATTAGTACTAAAGCTGTAACTTATGGCTCCTGCGTGCAGTATCTCTTGGTGGGTTTGTGGTACCTGGTGCGTGACCGCATGCCACAGACCACTGTCGCTAGAGGAGGCGACAAAAGCTAGCCGCACGGTGGCGCCACGAAATCCCCGCTTTTACCGCTGCTGTTGGCCGGGAGGAAATTTTAAGATTCTTGAAAAACTGTCCAATCAGCATCATTTAATTTCTTGTATCATTGTAAGTTTCAAAAATAAGGCTAAAAATTAACGAGCTCTATGTATTTAATACAGCAAAAACATCTTGTACTCTTTCGAAAAAGTTATAATTGTGACTGAACTCTTTCTTTTCATCGCGTGATACCGTGTGTTATTAGGCTTAGGATGGGTCCCCGGCCCTAATTCGGATAAATGCGCCGTGCATTTTTCCTATTCATTTGCGCAGTGCACCACGGCTGGATCCGCCAGAAAACTATAGATCACTGCATGAAAAAAAAATCGATTATGTTGAGGCAGTATTAGGGCCAAAGTACCACACTTTTCAAAGTCGAAATTTCGTGACCGGAAGTCGAAATTTTGCGTTGATGAAGTCAACATTTCGAGTTCACGAAATCTAAATTTCGCCTTCGTGATCGGAAGTCAAAATTTTGTGACGGGAAGGCTAAGTATAAAATTGTATTTCGCCTTTGACACACGCGCTTGATGCGTCAATATGGGGAATGAGTCACACATATATCGCATATATCGTTAACATGGTTGCATTTTAAATGAAATTAAGTGCTCAGATATGCTGCGATGTTTGCCGACCTTATGATGTTTTTTCAAGGGCGACCAATCACGATCGACCAGTACATACTACTCTTAGAACTTAGAGCAGGAGGTCATTATTTTCCCAGAGCGGGTCATTATAGTTTCGTCACAATAATGACCCCTCGATCACATACTCCATGCCATCGCCGCCTCCTCGGAGGAAACAATGGAAGTATGCATTAAGCCATATAAGGAATGAATTGTAGGTCATTATGTATTAGATAAGGAATGAGTTGTCGATCATTATTGGGATCGAAGAAGAAGTTGTGAGATCCCAATAATGACCTACAACTCATTCCTTATCTAATACCTAATGCATACTTCCATTGTTTCCTCCGAGGAGGCGGCGATGGCATGGAGTATGTGATCGAGGGGTCATTATTGTGACGAAACTATAATGACCCGCTCTGGGAAAATAATGACCTCCTGCTCATGGTCCGCAGGTCCTTACCGCCAAAACACGACTCCGAATAAACTATAGAAGTATGCATTACTTTTCAAGAATGTTCTGTTACATGGGCATTCTCCTTACCATAATCTACTGTCGCTCTTCTTCTACGAATGACTCACGCTCACCATTCACTACACTAATCCATTTCGTGGGTTCTGACATAGAAGATAGGCTCGCTTCATTCAGCTCATTTAGAGGTTCCGGAAGTGAGCGATGCCATGTACATTAAAATGACTCGCATCTTCACTTTGTGGAGAAGAGGTGGGGTTTACAACATGTTCTAAGAGTAGTATGTGCTGGTCGATCGTGATTGGTCGCCCTTGAAAAAACATCATAAGGTCGGCAAACATCGCAGCATATCTTAGCACTTAATTTCATTTAAAATGCAACCATGTTAACGATATATGCGATATATGTGTGACTCATTCCCCATATTGACGCATCAAGCGCGTGTGTCAAAGGCGAAATACAACACGAAAAGTGTGGTGCTTTGGCCCTAATACTGCCTCAACATAATCGACGTTTTTTTTCATGCAGCGATCTAGTTTTCTGGCGGATCCAGCCGTGGTGGTGGAGGGGTGGGGGCGTTGCTTGAAGGGGGTTGACAGAATTGAGGTCATATCACACTGACTGACATGTCTGACGGGTGTGGGCAGGGTGTGATGGGCCGCTAGAGGGGCACTGGTTGATGCCGTGCTTCTCCACAGCGCAATGACGTCCCGCATCACTGGCCTCGACCAGACCGTCTCACACAGACAGTGTCGCCGCCACTCTCGGCCTTCGACTCACTCTGCAAGGTTTCCATTATATCTCTGTTGTCGCCTACTTCCTCAATGCATTTTTACCCTCGCTCGCCAGGGCGGCGCTGCGCAAATGAATAGGAAAAATGCGCGGCGCATTTATCCAAATTAGGGCCGGGGACCCATCCTAAGCCTAATAACACACGGTATCAGACGATGAAAAGAAAGAGTTCAGTCAGAATTATAACTTTTTCGAAAGAGTACAAAATGTTTTTGCTGTATTAAATACATAGAGCTCGTTAATTTTTAGCTTTATTTTTGAAACTTACAATGATGCAAGAAATTAAATGATGCTGATTTTTCAGGAATCTTAAAATTTCCCCCCCGCCGACAGCAGCGGTAAAAGCGGGGATTTCGTAGCGCCACCGTGCGGCTAGCTTGTGTCGCCTTCTCTGGCGACAGTGGTCTGTGGCATGCAGTCACGTACCAGGCACCACAAACCACAAAATGGGGGTAACGTCCTCAGTCTGTCTTCGTACTTCGCTGTCCGTCATTCTACGCCCAACTCCCCCAGCTCAATGCTGTGCCACAGCCGTTAGCCGGCCCCATCCCTGAGCCATGGCCGAGGACAGTCCCCGCCCCGAGGGGCTTCTGGAGTCTTCGGGATCTATCCTTCAGATCCGGATGAAGCGAGAGATCAACATGCTCCACGCCGTCGGGATCATGACCGGGTGCATCATCGGATCCGGAATCTTCGTGAGCCCCGCATCCATAGTCCAGAACTGTGGATCCATCGGTCTGGCTCTGATCTTCTGGGCCATACCAGGACTGGTCACCCTGGCTATCGTCCTATGTTACGCCGAGCTGGCCGGAGTGTTCCCGAAGGCCGGTGGAGACTACGCGTATTACAAGGAGATCCTGGGTCCTTTACCAGCCTTCCTCAATGTCTGGATCCAGTTCCTGGTCACCTTCCCAGCGTTTCTCGCCATTCTGGCCCTGACGACTACCAACTACTTGTTCTACCCGCTGTTCCCGGATTGTCAACTCCCTCCGGCCGCACAGAAACTCTTCAGCATTTGGATATTAGGTAGGCTGGTGGTGGTGGGGGAGCGGGGGGGGCCTTACGGGCCGGGGGCGGAGCGGGGGAAGGGAGATGTGTGTGTGTGGGGGAGGGGGGGAGGGGGGCGGGGGATGTGTGTGTAGGGGAGACACATTCTAAACCACAGATGCGTCCAACAAGTGGGCGGGCCGAGTCAACGCTTAAATTTATGGTAATGTCGTTAACTGCGACAAGAATTAGCCTTCTTCATCTTCACCAAGTCTTCACCAAGTGTAGACGTGAAAACTCTCGTTCGACATCATGTTGTTGTGAGTGCATCCAACCTAGACGAGCTTGCTCCCCACAAGGATTCAATGTCACCCTCATTGCCTACAAGCAGAACTGGTTCCAAACCATACCGCTTGAGCAACTTTACTACCACTAGGGTATGGTGTGTGGTTTGGTTGGCTGAAGTCGGCCTGGGGCCAACTTCAAATTCAAGAATGAAAAAAAGAACTAACGAAGTCGCCATAATTCTGTACATATTCCAAAAAGTGATGACACCTGATGCATACATACGTGCGTTTTATTAGCCATCAACTGCCTGCGCCCCCCCCCCCCACCCCCCGTGCGGCAATAAGGATATTTCTAGGATTCATTTCACTAAGATCTCTTAAATTTGGCTCGTAAAATTAAAACATTTGGATTGCCGGCCGGAAGAGAAATGAAAGTGCTAGACGTACTGAGTGCTAGATGTGCTGTCCGCTGTCCGCTGATTCTGCCAGGGACAGCGACACATTGCCAATGGATATTTCCAGATTACAGACATATCACGGGAGGGCACTGTACAACTTCATAGGCGTGTGAATGAGAACGGGGGAGAGCGGTGGGGCACGATGGGCGGTGCCGGGGGTGGGTGGGGTGGAAGAGGTTGTTTACTGGAGATATGGTGGGCCCGGCAGTGTGAATAGTTCACCCCGTGCTTTGAGCATGCATGACCTGCTCATGCTACCTGGCCGTGTCTCCTGCAAAATAAGCTTCAATTTATTCACGCTGCCTATTAAAGTTGGCGCAAACGAACCTACAAAGGGCGGTATTCATAAAGACTTCATAAAGACTACCCCAAACAAGTCTGGTGCGCCACCCTCCCGGGGGGGGGGGGGCGGGGGGGGGGGCGCACCAGATAAAATCTGGTGACAGAACTCCTCGGGTGCCCTTTGATGCCTCACTGATACGTAACTATAGTAAAGTTACTCACATACCATGTTTTCCCTGAGAAACGTTTTCAATGTTGATGCGAAAATGATGTATTAAGGTTCTTGTCGTATAAGAATACATGTTTCCCATGCAATAAACAACGGGACATGTTGATGAGCCATTTATTTTGGTCAAACTGGTGCATCCTTCTCGGGAAGAGAAAGATCTTCTGTACTACGTCATAAAGTTAACATTCACACAGTCTGACCGGAATTAAATGTTAATGTGTGCGGTGTTTCTGTTGCGGGAGTCTTCCTGCTGTTGCTGACTAGCAGTGGATAAGCTAAACTAGTCCTAGCCCTGAAACATGTCTCTCTGGGCACGCTCGGTAAACCAGAGCGACAGATTTACCGAGCGTGCCCAGAGAGGCATGTTTCAGGGCTAGACTAGTCCTAAGTTCGAGGGGGCCGGCGCGACAGCTCAGTGGGCTAAAGCGCTCGCATTGAGTGCTCTGGTCACCTGAGAGCCTAACGGCACGTGGGTCAGTGGTTCGAGCCCTGCTGTGGCCAGGTTTGTCTGGTCGCAGGATAAAGATCCCCTGTCTTTCCCATGTCTTTTGTAAAGAGTAGGGGGTTACCCCCGGGGGAAATGGCTCCACCCTCCCTGACTTCTCCCATTGACGCGATATGACCAAAAGTGGTTAAAGCGTCCTAACTAACCAACCAACCTAATTTCGAATCCGGGCCTAAACACCTAACCCGGGGCAAGTTTCATTAATCCATCATTCACCGGCCAGGGGCAATCCTTGGCCCAGGGCAGCCCTTGTGTACACGGCCATTTAATTGTCTGTGTCTGTTGCAGTGACGCTGGTGACCCTGAACAGTGTCTACGTGCGCTACGTCACCCGCGTTCAGACGTTCTTCATGATCGTCAAGGTCATGGCCTTGATGCTCATCATCCTGCTGGGTGTGATTCAGATTGCCGAAGGTAGGGGGCGCCGCATACAGCTGACCGCGGCATACACTGTGGCATTGTCCAGGGTAGCTTACCCCGGGGACATGACTCGACCCTTCCATTCATTCTCCCATTCACGCGATATCACAAACAGTGGTTAAAGCGTCCTGAACATACAATCAACAATGTAGGGTAGCTTACATCGTACATACACAAGGTGGCATTGTCCCACTTCTATCTCTGTTTCGCGTCCAATATCTCTACTTCAGGTCCAATATCTTTACTTTACGTTAAATATTTTTATTTCCCGTTCAACATTTTTATTTCACGTTCAATATCATAATTTCACGCCCAATATTTTTATTTCACGTTCATTATGTTGATGTCACGTCCCATAGCTTGATTGCAGTCCAAAAATCTCATTCATGCATTTTGTTTCCGAATAAACAGGACGAGTGAGTTTGCTACAAACGAGTTTTGAGGGGACTACGACAAACCCTGGAAACCTGGCTGTGGCCTTTGTTACTGGGGTCTTCAGGTACGGAGGGTGGTAAGGACAATAACATCGACGGGGTCTTCACCTAAGGAGGGTGGTAAGGACAATAACATTGAATGGGTCTTCACCTATGGAGGGTGGTAAGGACAATAACATTGACCGGGGTCTTCACCTACGGAGGGTGGTAAGGACAATAACATTGACAGGGGTCTTCAGCTACGGAGGGTGGTAAGGACAATAACATTGACAGGGGTCCTCAGCTACGAAGGGTGGTAGGGACAATAACATTGACGGGGTCTTCACCTATGGAGGGTGGTAAGGACAATAACATTGACGGGGGTCTTCACCTACGGAGGGTGGTAAGGATAATAAGATTGACGGGGTCTTCACCTACGGAGGGTGGTAAGGACAATAACATTGACGGGGTCTTCACCTAAGGAGGGTGGTAAGGACAATAACATTGACCGGGGTCTTCACCTACGGAGGGTGGTAAGGACAATAAGATTGACGGGGTCTTCACCTACGGAGGGTGGTAAGGATAATAACATTGACCGGGGTCTTCACCTACGGAGGGTGGTAAGGACAATAACATTGACGGGGTCTTCACCTACGGAGGGTGGTAAGGACAATAACATTGACGGGTCTTCACCTACGGAGGGTGGTAGGGAGAATAACGTTGACGGGGTCTTCACCTACGGAGGGTGGTAAGGACAATAACATTGACGGGGTCTGCACCTACGGAGGGTGGTAAGGACAATAACATTGACGGGGTCTTCACCTACGGAGGGTGGTAAGGACAATGACATTGACGGGGTTTTCACCTACGGAGGGTGGTAAGGACAATAACATTGACTGGGTCTTCACCTACGGAGGGTGGTAAGGATAATAACATTTACGGGGTCTTCACGTACGGAGGGTGGTAAGGACAATAACATTAACGGAGTCTTCACCTACGGAGGGTGGTAAGGAGAATAACATTGACGGGGTCTTCACCTACGGAGGGTGGTAAGGAGAATAACATTGACGGGGTCTTCACCTACGGAGGGTGGTAAGGACAATAACATTAACGGGGTCTTCTTCTACGGAGGGTGTTAAGGACAATAACATTGACGGGGTCTTCACCTACGGAGGGTGGTAAGGACAATAACATTGACGGGGTCTTCACCTACGGAGGGTGGTAAGGACAATAACATTAACGGGGTCTTCATCTACGGAGGGTGGTAAGGACAATAACATTGACGGGGTATTCACCTACGGAGGGTGGTAAGGACAATAACATTGACCGGGTTCTTTACCTACGGAGGATGGTAAGGACAATGACATTGACAATGAACTTGTACGTCGCTTCTATCCGCGGGGCGAGTCAGTACAGAATGCCAGTTAGTATCAGTGCAGTTCCATTCACAGTATGATGCGCAGTGCCTAGAGCTTCAAACTCTGTTGTAGGAATTCGATAACGATACATGCTGGCCGCAGTCCATGCTATATGTCCGCTCATGGATGTGTCACAATACTATTACGTTAAGTGGGACCCCGGATGGCATACATATAGCATGCGACTTTTCCCTTTCATGACATTGACATCTATTTTCTTCTTTCAGGAACTATTTATTTTATCTCATTGAAGAGGTCAAGAACCCAGAGAAGTAAGTAACCCTCCAAGGACTCACACAACGAAGCATGGGTAGTAGTCACCGTAAAGGTAAATGGGTGGTGACGTCCCATTATAGTTCATAAAAGGAGAAATAGCGGGTCTTTATATGGGGCTCGTCGACACTTTCTATGGCATAGACACTTACAGACGGCACTTCAATGGCGCTTGCCTAGGCACTTAAATACACACTACTATTATAGCTCAGTGGATTAGAGCGCTGACATTCAGTTCTCTGGCTACCTGAGAGCCTAACGACACGTGGATCGGTGGTTCGCGCCCCGCTGTGGTCATATCTGTGTGGGAGCAGGATAAAGATGGCATGTCCTTCTTCGCAAAGAGTAGGGGGTTACTATCGCGCCAGCCCCATGCGCAAGTAGAAACAAATACGATGCGTACAATGTTACCGCATTTATGTGACCAATTATTACTACTATTCCAGACCGACTTGTATGCGATTCTCATGAAGGAAACTAAACAAAGTACATGAGAACCCTACTTTAAACACGTCAAAGACGGCAGTTTAATATATACACACTTGTGAACACACTTATTATTGCGAGTTGGTGGGCATGTTAACTAGACAATAGGGCTATAAAGTCTCGTTCGCTTAGACTTCCGGTTTACTCATTTTGGGGACAAACAAACGAAGCACGTGCTCAGAACGAGTTTAGAATCCCTGCGCACACTGGTATCCTGACCAGCTGTGACGTAGGCGTGACATGTATGTTACGCAAAGAGAGAGACTGGGAACCAGACTACCTGCGCAAAAGCCAGGCACCGAGGGGTGGGTCCATTGCGGAAGGCCTAGCGATATGATTAAGAATATTTAAGAAATATAGCTTCACAAAACGGATAAACGACATATTTTTTATTCGTTTGCGCCATCACAATGACGAATATTTGTTACGGCGGGACAATACGACTGAGAAACTAACGTGTTTTTGCATTTTCTACGAAAACGAGGCATTATGACGTCACACGGATTTTCCCCGGTGACAACGTTGGCGCAACGCTTCAAACAGAAAACTTACAAAATTGAAGTAACTTGGTCTTTTCATGATCCAAAAGTGATACGAAAACATCCAACCGGTCTTATTTTATATTTGCCATGTGGTTTAATGACGCATCCTTGTACTGTTACTCCATGCACTGCACATTTTGACAGCGGAATGGTTAAGTCAATCGCTTGCTCTCGCCATTTTTGTTACCGCGGAGGCACGCGAAACTCTGTGACGTCACTCGCTGTTTGAGGAACTTGCGAAAGCCCGGGTGCAGGGCTAAATTTAGAACGGTATTTTTAGCTTTCGAGTGTTTTGATGACGGATTTCTCCTTGTACATTCCCAAAGTTCTGCGCTTCATCGCCTCCAAATATTTTAACGTATATCTCCCATAGCCATGTTTGGTGAAATAGTACTCATAGTCTTTAGAATAAACCTGGAAAGAAATTGACTGATAGCTGCCTATACTTCAACATAGAGCAGGTGTGTTTGTTTGTCCCCAAAACTGAAGTCTCGCGGCCCGATCGCGAGAACTGTATAGCCCTATAGCATTACATCTGAAGGCCTCTAAAATGCTGTATTTTGACCTAAACCGCCCTGCTGCCCATGCAATCGACAATCGTTGCCATAGCGACGCTGCATAGAACAATGAAACATGACGTCAAACACAAAAGAATTGTAGTTATAGCTTGAAATGGCCCGCTTCCATGACTAGTTGCCTAGTTGCACGTGCTATGTTTCTTGGCAACATATATATGGTATAAAAAGGCGACTGGACAACTATATGTTGAAAGGCTTGCCATTTGCGGACAGCCCTGCCCAAAATGTTTTACTTTGCCAGTCTTTTGTCGTTGCATGCGGAAATTAAACCAAAGAAGCAAAGACAAGTCAACGCCTTAGATTTAAATTCAACTCGTAATAATAGTAATAGCGCGAGTTTTGCCTGGCGTTTGGCATTTTATTGGCCCTTCATCCGATGTCGGGCCAATAAAATTGCCTAACGCCCCGCAAACTCGCGCTATTGTCATATTAATTTTTAATGCACGTACGGTCGCTATGACAAACGCCTGTATGGACGGTTTTAGAGAAGCGTTATTCAACAGCTTATAGTCGCCCTTATGGACGCCCTTGGATTTACA
This sequence comes from Arenicola marina, assembly GCA_964019135.1. NCBI lineage: Eukaryota > Metazoa > Annelida > Polychaeta > Arenicolidae > Arenicola > Arenicola marina. Next base: position 37,339,479 of record OZ025257.1, on the reverse strand, counting down.
TATTCATGTATTTATGGACGTATTTACGGACGCCGTTATGGAAACCCTTATGGAAACCCTTATGATAATCGACTCTCTTATGAAGACTTTTACGGAAACCCAAATGTAAATCCTTATGAAAACCCAAATGAAAACCCTTATGGAAACCCTTATGGGTGTCCTAATGGGATCCCCTATGGAAACCTTATGGAGACCCTTATGATTACCGTTATGGAGACCCTTATGATTACCGTTATGAAAACCCTAATGATTACCGTTATGAAAACCATTATGATTACCATTATGAAAACCATTATGATTACCGTTATGAAAACCCTTATGGTTACCGTTATGAAAACCATTATGATTACCGTTATGAAAACCTTTATGGTTACCGTTATGAAAACCATTATGATTACCATTATGAAAACCATTATGATTACCGTTATGAAAACCCTTATGGTTACCGTTATGAAAACCATTATGATTACCGTTATGAAAACCCTTATGGTTACCGTTATAACAACCCTTGTGATTACCGTTATGAAAACCCTTATGATTACCGTCATGAATACCCATATGATTACCGTTATGAAAACCCTTATGATTACCGTTATGAAAACCCTAATGATCACCGTTATGAAAACCCTTATGATTACCGTTATGAAAACCTTTACGGGCTCCCTTAAAAACGCACTCCGTCCTCCTCCTGCCCCTTGGATTTTGACGCCGGAAGCTTGCCTTTGCGCGTTGCATAACTACATAGACCCTGTGTAATTTTCTCCAGGATTGTACCACCCACGTGCATCCTATCCCTCACCCTGGTTATTGGGCTCTACGTCATGGCAAACGTGGCCTACTTCTCCGTGATGACACCAGAGGACATGATACAGTCGTCAGCCGTCGCCGTGGTAAGTCCTACTGGGCGCAACGCCAATTAAATAAGGCAAGTCAGCAGACTTCGTCGTGTATTGGGTATATTAATTTAGCGCTGTAAAAGTACTCATTTGTTATCACAGTTTTCATAGCGATTCTCTGGTGTACTAACAAAGCAAAAAACAGCAAAGATGCTGGTATGTTGCGGTGTTTTCGATTCGTTTCAAATCATTTCATTTGATTGGCGAATTCCGTAGACCGCCCTCTGCCGGCCGATCCATGTAAATCACCCATGGGCAGATGGGAGACTTTTGTACTTTTTGTTAGGCATGGGTGATTCTTTTCCTAGATAGCATGTTTTGTCGTGACCACTAAAACGAGCGTTCTATATTATTCCGCAGTTTCACTCTCGGATATTCGGATATAAGCTTATTCAGATAGCTTCTCTATTTTCTAGGATATTCTGGTGACTTTGAGTTTAAACGTCGCACTTGTGACGTTCACTTTTCACGTCGGGCTTGTGACGTTAACTTTTTACGTCGGACTTTCGACGTTAACTTTCTGCGTCGGACCTGTGACCTTGATTTCTGCGGCGATCTTGTGACCTTCACACCAGGCGTTTTCCCGGTATGCCCTTTAACTCGCTGTGTTTGTTTACCTTTCAGACGTTCGCGGAGAGGATGCTAGGAAGGTTCTCGGTGGTGGTGCCAGTCCTCGTCGCGTGCTCCACCATCGGCGCCATGAACGGCGTGCTGCTGGGGGCGTCACGGTGAGACAGGGTGTGTGTGTGGGGGAGGGGGGGGGGGCTAGTGAGGGCCTCACGGTGAGGCAGTGTGGGGGGGGGGGCTGCTGGGAGCGTCAATGTGAGGCAGGGTGTGTGGGGGGGGGGGGGGGGGGGTAGGCTGCTGGGGGCGTAACGGTGTGGCAGTGTGGGGGGGGGGGCTGCTAGGGGCGTCACGGTGAAGCAGTGTGGGGAAGGGGGTGCTGGGGGCGTCACGGTGAAGCAGTGTGGGGGAGGGAGGGTGCTGGGGGCGTCACGGTGAGGCAGTGGGGGGGCTGTTCGGGGCGTCACGGTGAGGCAGTGTGGGGGGGGGGGATGCTAGGGGCGTCACGGTGAAGCAGTGTGGGGAGGGGGGTGCTGGGGGCGTCACGGTGAAGCAGTGTGGGGGAGGGAGGGTGCTGGGGGCGTCACGGTGAGGCAGTGTGGGGGAGGGGGGGGGGGGCTACTGGGGGTGTCACGGTGAGGCAGTGTGGGAGAGGAGCTGTTGGGGGCGTCTAGACGCAGTGGGGGGGGGCTGCTAGGGGCGTCACGGTGAGGCAGTGTGGGGGGAGGCTGGGGGCTTCACGGTGAGGTAGTGTGGGGGGAGGCTCGTGGCGTCAAGGTGAGGCAGTGTGGGGGGGGGGCTGCTAGGGGCGTCACGGTGAGGCAGTGGGGGGGGGGGAGCTGGGGGCTTTACGGTGAAGCAGTGTGGGGGAGGAGGGTGCTGGGGGCGTCACGGTGAGGCAGTGTGGGGGAGGGGACCGCTGGGGGCGTCACGGTGAGGCAGTGTAGGGGGAGGCTGGGGGCTTGACGGTGAGGCAGTGTGGGGTGGGCCTGGGGCTGTTAGGGGCGTCACGGTGAGGCAGTGTGTAACTAATTTATTGAGGAACATCGTTGATTTTATTTACATAGCTGGTGATCATTCTCTCCTCAGGAAGTTCTTTGCGGCAGCTCGCGACAACTTATTCCCGGACCTCCTGGTGACCATCAGCACGAATTACCTCACCCCCTGGGCCTCCATCTGGACCATGGTACGTCAGCCTCCCCCCCCCCTCATCCTCACCACCTGGGCCTCCATCTGTACCATGGTACGTCAGCCCCCCCCCCTCATCCTCACCCCCTGGGCCTCCATCTGGATCATGGTACGTCAGCCCTGCCCCCATTTCATCCTCACCCCTGGGCCTCTATCTGGATCATGGCACGTCATCCATCCCCCACCCCACCACAGCCCCCTACCCCCAAATGGAGTTGCATCAAACGCGCCCCCCGTCCTCTCCGCCTATACAACGCCGCAGATGTGTGGGTGCGAACCCACGACCCCTTGGTCTGCAGTGCAGCAACTCACCATTGGAAACCTACCCAAATATTCCAGCGGATAAGCGACAAAATAAGGTCGAATTGGGCATTTTGTGGTAAAAGCATGAAATTTGGCACGCTTGTCCCTGATATCATTGTAGTCAAATTTTACCCCCGGCAGCTCTGGCGGCCATTTTTCAAAATGGCGGACGAGGCCACTAAAAATACCCATTATTTCATGTCTTTATATAGGGGATCCCTCTCCACCCAGTGAACGATGAAAACAAAGCAGTTTGTATCTGTCCTATAATTGTCCGTACTGTTCTTGAGATCCTATGATGAAGCACGCATAGCGAGCCACATAGTGTCTCCCTAGAATGAAAATGGCCGCTAGCAAGAACGCACGCTGATTTTGGTGACGAGAACCGAGAGGTGTTAGTACCAGATGAAGACGTTGTGAAGTGCTGTAAGTTGCCAGAACAATCTATGAAGTGACACAGGACAGGCTCCGTACGATACTGTGAAGTGTTTAAGCGTTAATGTGGTGATATTATCGCATATTAAACGCAACTGAAGACTTAATACCAGGTGGAAATGCTCCGACTCTGAAGGCGACGTGCAGGGACCGTCTCAAAGCAAGGAATGGTAAAGAAAGGCAAACGAACGCGGAAGAGCAGTGGGACAACTCCAACAAAATCGGAGGACAAGAGGCAAAAAACTATCCCAGCTTACTACGAGGTTATGGCAGAGCAGAATGTAACGCCAGTACGCCACGCCACTCTGCCAGAAGACTTAAAGTCTGTAATGGAAGAAATAAGGACAAGTGTCTCGTGTCTTCCTGAAATGAAAGATGCCATACAATCAATCAATCGAGAAATAGAGCAGTTGAAGGAGGCATCAGAATACAATTCTAAAAGAGTCGACTCCCTAGAAAAGGAGAACGTCAGCCTCAAGAACAAAATGGCGCATTTAGAAGGGCGAGACCCAACCAACGAGATCATCCAAATCAAGAAAGAAAATGAACAGCTAAGAAAAGACCTCACTGAGCTGGAAGCATATGGCCGAAGAGAAAATATCATTTTCCATGGAGTCGAAGAATCAGCAGGGGCGCAGCCAGACTGCACAGGTGTCATTCAGAAGCTGATGCGGGAAAAACTGAAAATCGATGACGCAGGGGACATAAAGCTCCAAAGTTGTCACCGACTGGGATCGTCTCCAGTTGAAGGGACAGCCCGAAAGACCCCGAGACCTATTATCGCCCGATTTGCTTTTTACCCAGATCGCAAAAAAGTCTGGGACAAAAAGAAATGTCTGGCTGGTAGCAACATCTACCTGAACGACGACATGCCGAAATACATGCAGTTGGAACGTCGCAAGCTCCTACCGGTCATGAAGGCAGCACGGCAGGATGGCAGTCGCGCGAATATTGTACAGAACAAGTTCATTATTGACGGCAAAAGTTATAAATGGGATACCATATCTTCTCTACCAGCGAAGTGGCTGCAGAATCCTGCGGCCTCTAACGATCGCCAGTAGATTTTGAGACAACCCCCGAAGCACTGCTCATGAACCATAGAGCTGACACCGAAACTCGATCTACCGTGGAACCTGCCCAGTAACGGCCTGAGTAAAGACACTGGTCTGTACCACTCTGCTCATGTGTGACGTATTGGGGCGTTATGGTAGGTGCACAAAACGTGAGTTGGACACCTCAGATAATACTCATGAGTACTCTTCCCGCCTCACTAGGACTAAACCTTATGATGGAAATCTTAAGTCCGCGTACCTTTCAAGAGTGAACGGGTAGTACAAGGGGTGCGCAGATCTTTTGGTGTCTGAGTATCTATTTACATAATTGATGCCATGTCCTCCAGACAGAAGTGAATACGTTAAATGTTCCTGCCTGTAACACTGGTAACTACGTCATGTTTTGAACCAAAGTTCTATATTATAACACCTGTCTCGTCATCTCCTCTCGGTTTTTTTCAAAACCTATCAGCTAGCGTCTACTGTATAGTGTGTGTTGTATCTTTTTTTCTTTTCTTTTTCTTTTTTTCACCCGCACTCTAATTGGCGCTCTTTTTTGCTCCGTCACACAATTAATATTCAATTTTGCGCACATTTCGGGACAATATTTCTGCAGTATGTACAATCTTGTCAATGTACTTTTTATTTGCGAACTATTTTTAATATGTTCCCGAGACATCTTGTCTCCTCAGTGGTTCTTGTACTGGTCGAACAATATTATTAGTGTAATATATGGTGTATGTGAACAAGAAGAAAGTGCATTATTAGTACATAACGAAGTTAAATTAACGGTGAAATGCCTGGAATCTTAGATGAACAGTTCCTGAAGGAATTTGGAGGACTGGAAAGAAATTGCTTGAATGATAAACTTATGTGTAATGTAGTAAAAGATGATAGTAATGAAGGTGAACTAGAAATAATACAACGTTCCCCCTACTATGATGATTCGCTATTAATAGATTTAATGAAAAAGTGGCACGGGGAATTTTCTATACTAAGCCTTAACACAGCATCACTGACAGCCAAATTTGATGAGTTAAACCTATTTATTAAAAAACTCTCCAGCGAAGGTGTATCATTTAGTGCCATATGCATTCAGGAAAGCTGGCTTAATGAGAACGCAGAGGTCACATTGCTACAGTTACAAGGTTATCATCTAATATCACAAGGCAAACGATGTAGTGAACATGGTGGATTGGCTATATATTTAAAAAACAACTACAACTACAAGGTACTTTCTTTTCCACAACATTCTGATATTTGGGAGGGACTGTTTATTGAAATTACTGGTACATGTAATAATAAGAAATTAATACTGGGTAACTTATACAGACCTCCGTGTGATATTAATTTAAACTACCGCACTTTTACAAATGAAATAGAAGAAGTGCTAAATATACTTGAAAGTCGCCAGTCTGAAGCGATAATTGCTGGAGATTTCAATATAGACTTACTCAAAATTAATGATAAACCAGAAATAAGTCATTATTTTGATACTATCTCTTCACATAGTTTCTTCCCCAAAATAACATTTCCTACCAGATTCTCTCAATGTAGAGGAAGCCTGATTGATAATTTCATCTGCAAATTAACACCCAATATGAGTAAAGCAGAAGCAGGAATATTAATCAAGCAAATTTCCGACCATCTACCGTACTTCCTATGCATGAAAAGTAGGATCCAAGAAAAATCACCGAAGAAAGTCAAAATAACAAAATATGCACCAAACTATATCGACAGCATAAAACATGAGTTGAATTCATTGAATATTATGGAAATGTTGAGTAACGACTTAAACGAAGATCCAAATACAAACTATGATACTCTAGTTGAATCAGTAAGCAAAATTAAAGATAATTATATCCAGGTGAAACATGTAAAGTTCAATAGGCACAAACACAAAAAATGCGCCTGGATTACTCAAGGCATTATTAAATCTCAAATGTTCAGAGACAAACTATATAAAAAATTAAAACAAACAGCAGTTAGTTCACCTAAATATAAAGTACCAAAGACAAATCTATGTACATACAACCGCATTCTTAGTGTAATAAATAACGAATTAGAAAAAATTAGTGAATGGTTAAAATTAAACAAATTATCGTTAAACATTCAAAAGTCGAAGTTCATGATTTTCCATGTACCTCAAAAAAAGTTTGTGTACCCGAAATAATTATAAATGATACCAGGCTAGAGTGTGTTAAAACCTTCAAAGTATTGGGCATCACAATAGACTGTTCCCTCTCCTGGAATGATCACCTACATATTTTGTCCCATAATGTATCCAAAAAGATGAACAAATTAAAATATACTGTACCAAAGAAAATTAATGCCATGCTATATAACTCCCTCGTCCTATCTAGCTTAAATTACGGAATATTGATCTTGGGTTAGTGGGGGGGATCAATTACTTAAATTACAAAAGAAGGCTATGAGAATACTTAATCTCAGCGCTTACAATGCACACACTGAACCGTTATTCAAAGAATTTAGATCATTAAGGATAGATGACATTCATAAATTACTACAGTTAAAATGTTATTACAAGCTGGTAAACAATAAACTACCAAACTATTTTTCGTCAATGTCCTTAAGCCCACACTCTGCCATACATAACTACAACACCAGAAATAAAAGTGCCTTCTGCTTTAATCCAATTAAGCACGAGTTTGCAAGGAAATGTCTTAGGAACAGTCTACCAAATCTTCTCAATTCTACTCCAGAAATAGTCAAAAGCAAGGTCACGACACACAGTTTGCTCGGTTTTAGTCGCTACGTAAAACAATACTATATTGACCACTATTGTGATGTATGTACCATCCTAAATTGTTACATTTGTGAAGTGACATAACATATCTGGATATGATATCTTTTAAAAAAAAATAATAATCGCACCTTTCAATAATGTATATGACCGCTCTCCCCTATTTCTCCTAAACAACACCATTTGTACATATTTTACTGAAAAGAAAGAAGTATAAGAATAAGTATTAAGGTAGCACCCATGACAGCGACCGATTTGGTCTTAATGGGTGTCCCCCGATCATTTTCGAATCTTATGTTAAGTTTATTTTGTGATGTGTATGTATGTATGAATTTGATCAAATAAATGATTTCAATTCAATTTCCTCCCTGTGTTTACGCTCTGTTCTCATCACAGTGCCTCCTATCCTGCATCTACATCATCACGGGCGATGCCGCCGAGATGATAGAGTACCTGGGGTTTGTCGCCACCCTCACCTACGCCATAGCCATATACTGCCTCCTATACCTGCGCTACACGCAACCCAAGCTGCGCCGTCCTATCAAGGTAGGTATATTTCCTCCCTCCTCACGTCAATGGGAGAAGGAAGGGAGAGTGGAGCCATGTCCCCGGGGATAACTACTCTTTACGAAGAAATACATGGGATCTTTATCCTGCGACTACACACACACATGGCCACAGCGGGGCTCGAACCATCGATCCACGTGCCGTTAGGCCACAGTACTCAATGCGAGTGCTCTAACCCACTGAGGCACCGGGCCGGCTCCACCCATGGCTTTCTTGTGTACTACGTTCGGTAGTCGCTTCCGGTTTTAGCCGTTATATATGAAATCGCGCACATGTCGTAAAAAATGCTAGTGTGAACAGGACAATACATCCCGTAAATCCATGAAAACTTAATGAAAACTTAATGAAGTTAATGATAAGGGTATGAGCAGCTATGAGTAAAGGATGCTTATGTATACACACGTGTGGCATACACGTGCATTTTTGTTTATATGTTTAGTTTGTGAACCATTGCGACCTCCTCAAAAATCTGCATGAAATTTCACGCCAAACAATGTCAACTAGAGAAATCTTGAAATTCAATGAAATGAAATGTAAAATTTAGTTAAATTTTATTTTATTTTATTTTATTTTATTTTAAATTTAATTTAATTGATTCTCAGGTTTCACTAGTGCTGCCCATAATCTCGTTCGTCGTCTTGGTGATGGCGGCCATTCTGGGACTGTATCAGCAACCAAAGAAAAATGGTATCGGTATCCTCATCATCTTGTCTGGCGTCCCAGCCTACCTCCTGGGAGTCGTCTGGAGAGACAAGCCGCAAGCGTACAACAAAACGATAGGTGAGTGACAGGCAACAAGTGTACAACAAAACGATAGGTGAGTGACAGGCTACAAATGTACAACAAAACGATAGGTGAGTGACAGGTTACAAGTATACAACAAAGCGAAGGTGTTTGACGAGCTACAAGTGTGCAACAAAGCGATATGTGTGTGACGGGCTACAAGTGTACAAAAAAATAGGTGTTCGACGGGCAACACGCCTACAATAAAGCGATAGGTGTGTGACAGGCAACCAGTATACAACAAAGCGATGGGTGTGCGACGGGCTGCAATTTTACAACACCTCGATAAGTGTGCGACGGGCTGCAATTGTACAACAAAGCTATAGGTGGGCGACGGGCTACAAGTGTACAACAAAGCGATAGGTGTGCGACGGGCTGCAATTGTGCAACAAAGCGATAGGTGTACGACGGGCTACAAGTGTACAACAAAGCGATAGGTGTGCCACGGGCTGCAATTGTACAACAAAACGATAGGTGTGTGACAGGCTACAAGTGTACAACAAAGCGATTGATGTGTGACGGACTACAAGCGTACAACAAAGCGATAGGCGAGTATTATCCGTGACAAACTCATCGAAATAACTGTCCAGCCAAAGAGAGGAAAATTATCTTTGCTTAAGCGCAAAGTCAATAGGGCAATAGTCTTAACGCGTCATAAGACCAGAGGTAAAGGGATATACTAGCTCTTAGCCAGTCAATAGACCATATTCTTAACAAATCAATACGGCAATACTCTTTAACACGTCAATAAGACAATACTCGTAACATGTCAATAAGTGTATCATATTCCAAAGGCAATGTAACAATAACATTTGGGATTATTGATTCTGACTGTCATCACCCCCCCCCCACCCGCGTGCGTTGTTTATGTTCGGGCGAATCTTTGTGTCAACAATGTTTTCCTCTGGATAAGCCCTGCCGATTCTTCCCCTAATTGTAGCTACTGTTTGGCTTCAGGCTCCATGACCTGCAGCATTCAGAGGACGTTTATGCTGGCCCCGTATGACAAGGAGAGCTGAACCGGCAATCACTGTAAAATATCACTACATACCATGTGTAGTATATATAGCAGCTACTTGCCATACCATCCTTCTGTATGATGCCCTTGTTTATGAGTAAATATTTGTCGAACAAGAGCAAACAAATATATCACTACACAAGATATTAAGTACACGTATTATTGAGTACATGAAAATATGCAAATGACAAGTTGTCAAATCACGTGACATCACTTTCAATCACGTGATCCAACCGGAGCCACAGTCCACTCTCCAGTCTCCCAGTAGAGGGCGCTCGCGCAACTCACAGTTAAGCTCCAACGCTCACTGACGGAGAGCGACAATAGTTCTCATCTCTGTGCCTTGTCTTTGATTGTTGACAACAGACCGATCCAGGTTACGACATTAAGCCCCGCCCACGCTCGAGTCTTTTTACCTTACTCATGAATATGAAATTGACAATCAAAGCTCATGGCAGGTAGAAGTGAGAAACACTTTTCTCTGAAACTGCCAAGAAAGTAACATGCTGCTTTGTTTGTCAGACTTGTTTGTCCGACATAATGCATGCGGAAGACCTTTTCTTACCACATGATTGGATAAAAGCAACAGTGACGTCAGTGAATGATTGACAGCCTAGATCGGTCTATTACCATTACTATGTCACCTTGCAGCTGGCGTGACGTCACATGTGCAATGTATCGAGCGCGAAAGACCTCCTCCTGGAGGTCTATACAATCCCAGCCTAAAGATTGATTTTATTTATTTATTTCCCTTCATTTGCTGAAGAGTTACATGAAATCCAAATACAAGTAACACAACTCACATAACACCAAACGTAAAAAGGGAACTAAATACAACAAAGGAAAGTTTTAACAAGTACATATTCACTAGGTATCTATCCACTAGGTATAGCGGGTCAGGTCAGTAGTACCTCAGGGTACGTTCATATGCGAGGACTTGCCACGCACTCGCCCAAACGCTGTTTGGACGTTTGCCTAGAATTAAAGCTGTTTGTTCCTTTTCTTCGCAGTTGTGAATGAATGCACTTAATTGAACACTGCAGAGGTTTGTCAAATTGGTCCAAAAAGATTCTCTAGCTGGTAAATACTTACAACATGAGTGAAGGTAGTGGGCCAGGTCATCTGAGTAGACCTTCCCGCAATAGTTACACACATTTACTTCGTGTTCCTCACTAATTACACAATTAAGGCGGGCGAGATCTCGATACCGTCGTCGGAGGCAGGGACTCATTTTTTCTAGGGGTCAAATTGGATGCAGCTGTTGCAGTTCTCCGCAAACCTTCTGTCAATCGTTCAAATTTAACTCCACTGGTAAATGTGGGATAGTTTGCGTTCCACCAGTCCCTTATGTTTGCATTAACAAGGCGCTTCCATCTACTTTTGAGAGCAACTGTCAGCATAGAACTGATTAAAATAACTCAGCAAATGATATTTAGGTGTTTTTCATTTAACATAGATCAGCTTATCGTTAGGCTTGCCCTCTTTAGAAAGCCTTGAATAACTCGGAGGGCAGAGGCGTGAGCACGCTCTAGCTTCTTGATTTCTCGCTTGGTGGTGTTTGTTCCAAAGCTCCGCCCCATAGAGAGCACGTAGCCATACCACAGTCCGGTAAAGCTTTAATGCCATAGGGCAGCTCATGCTTGAGTCCGAAACTCCTTTTTCGATTATGGCCATTAAAGTTCTCCGAATTTTCATAGCTACCTCCTCAGCTCTCCCTAGTGTCTGTTGCTGAGCGTTCAGTTTCACACCAACATGAGTATATTCAACCACTTCCTCGATTCTTTCACCATACAGAATAATGTTTGTCTTGAAAAGTCTTTCTTTCTTGCGTTTTCGCTACTCACCAAAAACCATCAACTTTGATTTAACAGGGTTATACCTAAATCGCGACTATAATTTTCACATATGTCCACAAGACTCTGCAGGCCCTTTGCAGTGAGGGCGCAGAGAGCTATGTCGTCGGCTTGTAGGGTACCACCGGATGGCACTGGACCGTCCTGGCCCCTAGAGGGCACGTACTTAATATAACTGCCAAGTCGTGAATAAAGATCATAGAATACCATGGACCCATAATCGATCCCTGTCGGATGGATTTACATATGGGAATATCCTTAGAGACAACACCGTTACAAACCACATTTGATACCATGTCTTCATATGACGCGTATAACGAACGCCAGAATTTTCCACGCACACCAAATTCGTGCAACTTAACAAACAACCCACAATGTCACACCGTGTCAAAAGCGCTAGATGAATCGAGTAGTACAAGAAATAAACGCGAATTTTGTTCACAAGTATATTGGATGCACTCTTGCACTTCGTAAGAAGCAAACAAACTGCACATCGACTCCTGGTATGCATTCTGATTAGCAGAATGAAACTTTCAACCAGTGCGCGCTATCCAGGTTTTGAATTTTACCAATATTATCTCTTCGAACACTTCGATATAACGCAATGCCCCTGTAATTTTTGCGGTCATCTTCGTATTTTGGCGAACCTTTGTATAGGGTATAAATTAAACCTCTTTTCATCTCCACTGGGACATATTCATATATATAAATAGCATTAAACAACTTTGTCTGGCAAATTACGAGGTTCAAACGTCTGATGCTCGTTGGTCAAACCATCATGGCCGCCTTTCTTCCCCAGCTTCAGTTTCTTAAGTTCGCCTTCTATATCGGAAAGCGTAAACTCATGACATATATCATCAGTTTCGTCAGCCGTTAAAAGTTTCAAACGACTTGCATAGTTTCGGGCATACGCATTTGTTACTTCGTCGAATTGACTATCATCGTTTACTGACGTGCTGGTGTCGACTGCCTAATACAAATTAGTGAAATAATCAAACCAGACAGCGGCCTGTCCTTCGTGGCCGCGATGGGCTACACCGTCTACTATGAGGGGGCGATTAACCAAACCTTTCTTTTTGCGACACTTGTTGATCATAGACCAAAACTTCTTTTTGATCAATTTCGCAATATTTGTCTAGCTCGTAGAAAAAAATCTTCTTCTTCTTCGTGGCGTAACTTTTGCAAATGCACTCTAGATCGACGTTTTAAATCTTTATACCGTTTGTAATCCTCATTATTGGAGTCTCGGGGCGCCCATGGCTAACCCACAGCTTGCGAGCGTCGTACCTTGACTTGTGGTGAGTTTTCAGACCAATTTTCCAGAACGGTTTGAGATAGCGTTTGTAAGTTGCTTTGGGAATTCCAGCCTCAGATGCGAGCATCAAAATATTTACCAGTTGTGAGTAGTAAGACTTAATCTCAATCTTAACTTTAACGATGCAGCCGCTGAGAGACTCTAGCATGTAATTAACCGGCCCCGTGTATCGGTCGAAAATACATTGAGTGCTCAAATTATTCCACTTTAAGGTAGGCGCAATGGAGTACTGTCTCGCCTGTTAAATACATGAAGGTTAAATTTAGCAATTATCGGTAAGTGATCCGAAGAGTTCAACTCGTGATCATCAGCTACTAAAGCCGAAATAACTAAATCACAGTGATGACTTTGAATAAGAATGTGATCTATTAATGTTTATTGCCCTCCGTCAAAAGGACAGTATGTATATGCTGGTCCCGTACACATATCTTCTACAGATAATGAACACATCTCCAGTAGACAAACGAACCTGTGTAACTCTCTCGATCTCGAGCTGGGGACACTTCGGCACCTAGCCCCTTCTAGCTGTCCATTAAGGTCACCTACAATAATCACTTCAGAAAACGTAACATACTCACTGTATAAGATACTGGGGAGCTCCAAACAGTCACGGTACAATATCGGAGTTAGTAGATGGCAAATATGCAGCTAGTATCGTTACATACTGTTTTTCTCCGATTTTGCAAGCAAATACCAGTAATCCGGTCACAGTCACACGGGACTTGTGAAATGTACGCAGAGAGGCTGTCCCGCCGTAGAATTGCTACTCCACCTTTCCCTCCTTTGTATGTTTGCTGAGCGTTTAGGCTACTGTCAGCCACTCCGCAAGATCTGTAATCACGCTCAATGCTGTCACAGAAGCTAAGACTCCTGTGAAATAACCAGTGTTCACATACCACAAGAATGTCTAAATCATAGCTTTTAAGCAAGTGACTGATATACGGGGTGTTCGCATTATACCCTGGCAGTTGAAAGTACTAAGCCTGAGGCTGTTTATCTGATTGAGTTGTTCTGGCATAATATACTCGAGTGGATTGTGACCTTGTCCCTGAGTCTGTTGTACTACTTCGTTAAAAAGTGCCATTTTCTGCAATATATGCCATTGAATCCAATGTACATTGACGTACACGCCTTATTGAATGTAGTGTACATTAAGATAACTGCCCTATTTAATTGAATGTGGTGTACATTAAGATAACTGCCCTATTTAATTGAATGTGGTGTACATTAAGATAACTGCCCTATTTAATTGAATGTAGTGTACATTAAGATAACTGCCCTATTTAATTGAATGTGGTGTACATTAAGATAACTGCCCTATTTAATTGAATGTGGTGTACATTAAGATAACTGCCCTATTTAATTGAATGTGGTGTACATTAAGATAACTGCCCTATTTAATTGAATGTGGTGTACATTAAGATAACTGCCCTATTTAATTGAATGTGGTGTACATTAAGATAACTGCCCTATTTAATTGAATGTGGTGTACATTAAGATAACTGCCCTATTTAATTGAATGTAGTGTACATTAAGATAACTGCCCTATTTAATTGAATGTGGTGTACATTAAGATAACTGCCCTATTTAATTGAATGTGGTGTACATTAAGATAACTGCCCTATTTAATTGAATGTGGTGTACATTAAGATAACTGCCCTATTTAATTGAATGTGGTGTACATTAAGATAACTGCCCTATTTAATTGAATGTAGTGTACATTAAGATAACTGCCCTATTTAATTGAATGTGGTTTACATTAAAATAACTGCCCTATTTAATTGAATGTGGTGTACATTAAGATAACTGCCCTATTTAATTGAATGTAGTGTACATTAAGATAACTGCCCTATTTAATTGAATGTGGTGTACATTAAGATAACTGCCCTATTTAATTGAATGTGGTGTACATTAAGATAACTGCCCTATTTAATTGAATGTGGTGTACATTAAGATAACTGCCCTATTTAATTGAATGTGGTGTACATTAAGATAACTGCCCTATTTAATTGAATGTGGTGTACATTAAGATAACTGCCCTATTTAATTGAATGTGGTGTACATTAAGATAACTGCCCTATTTAATTGAATGTAGTGTACATTAAGATAACTGCCCTATTTAATCGAATGTGGTGTACATTAAGATAACTGCCCTATTTAATTGAATGTGGTGTACATTAAGATAACTGCCCTATTTAATTGAATGTAGTGTACATTAAGATAACTGCCCTATTTAATTGAATGTGGTGTACATTAAGATAACTGCCCTATTTAATTGAATGTAGTGTACATTAAGATAACTGCCCTATTTAATTGAATGTGGTTTACATTAAAATAACTGCCCTATTTAATTGAATGTGGTGTACATTAAGATAACTGCCCTATTTAATTGAATGTAGTGTACATTAAGATAACTGCCCTATTTAATTGAATGTGGTGTACATTAAGATAACTGCCCTATTTAATTGAATGTGGTGTACATTAAGATAACTGCCCTATTTAATTGAATGTGGTGTACATTAAGATAACTGCCCTATTTAATTGAATGTGGTGTACATTAAGATAACTGCCCTATTTAATTGAATGTGGTGTACATTAAGATAACTGCCCTATTTAATTGAATGTGGTGTACATTAAGATAACTGCCCTATTTAATTGAATGTGGTGTACATTAAGATAACTGCCCTATTTAATTGAATGTAGTGTACATTAAGATAACTGCCCTATTTAATTGAATGTGGTGTACATTAAAATAACTGCCCTATTTAATTGAATGTGGTGTACATTAAGATAACTGCCCTATTTAATTGAATGTGGTGTACATTAAGATAACTGCCCTATTTAATTGAATGTGGTGTACATTAAGATAACTGCCCTATTTAATTGAATGTAGTGTACATTAAGATAACTGCCCTATTTAATTGAATGTGGTGTACATTAAGATAACTGCCCTATTTAATTGAATGTGGTGTACATTAAGATAACTGCCCTATTTAATTGAATGTGGTGTACATTAAGATAACTGCCCTATTTAATTGAATGTGGTGTACATTAAGATAACTGCCCTATTTAATTGAATGTAGTGTACATTAAGATAACTGCCCTATTTAATTGAATGTGGTGTACATTAAGATAACTGCCCTATTTAATTGAATGTAGTGTACATTAAGATAACTGCCCTATTTAATTGAATGTGGTGTACATTAAGATAACTGCCCTATTTAATTGAATGTAGTGTACATTAAGATAACTGCCCTATTTAATTGAATGTGGTGTACATTAAGATAACTGCCCTATTTAATTGAATGTAGTGTACATTAAGATAACTGCCCTATTTAATTGAATGTGGTGTACATTAAGATAACTGCCCTATTTAATTGAATGTGGTGTACATTAAGATAACTGCCCTATTGCATTTTCATTTACACGTATTTTGATATTTATTGTGAAAAATATACACAATGAGGCAAGTTACTATAAAATTCCATGGACTAGGTTTCACATCACTATATTCTGCATAACGGAGCCACATAAGTACACCACTCCCAGCATAACGGACCTATATAAGTACAATCACACAGTATAACGGACCCATATAAGTAGAATCACACAGCATAACATACCCATATAAGTACAATCACACAGCATAACGGACCCATAAATGTATGCCACACCCAGCATAAAGGACCCATACCGAGCCTGATAAGATAAGATGTCATCAAGCCTGATATATAAGCATCGAAACCAAACATCTCAGCATTTTTAATTGGTAAGTCTAATAAATGTTCAATGTTATATTAAAATGTGTATATTAAGTTATTTTATTCACGATAATACATCAGATGATCAAATAGTTAGCGACCTAGGCTGTGGCGCGCGAGAGGTTTCCCAAGCCAGTCATCGTGTGGAAGTTCGTAGATTCTCGCCCCACTGAAGAAATGTCTCCTCATGCAGGGTGTATAGGACATATATGCCATTAGCCAGGAGTAGCGGGTTTTTCCCCTGGGACATGGTTCTGCTCTACTCTACTCTGACGCCATATGACCTGGTTGAATAGTTGAAAGTGTTATCCTAAACAAACAACCACAAAATGCAGCAACTGAAGTGAATGTATATATTGTTTAGGCTCTTTAAAAAATATATTCGCATTAAAAAAATGTATTGTGATATAAACAGAGTTACATATGGCACAACGTTGTGTAACGTACACAATACATAATATTCATGACAAGATATTACCCGAGCCGACCGGGCCTCGTTCTCGGGTTGTTTTATAATTAGGTTCACTTGTGTTATCATCGTCTTCAATGAACAGATTAATCATTGTGGAACGGGGTCTATATAACCTTGGCGGTGCGCCTAGACAAGAAAAGAAGCACTGGCAGTAACAAGCATACAAAAAAAACCAATAAGATAGATCTATATAAGCACCGCATGTGTTTCAGTTTCTCTCTCGCCCAAAAAGTGCGATAGAAATTAACGACGTGTTTAACCCCATTCTATCAAAATGAAGTGCAAACAGTCTGAATTTATTACCGCGAATAATTTCTTTAGTGGCCTTGAATTATGTTTCCTCTATGCTAATAACATGAAGCTGTCGATCTGTCCCACATATATGCACACCAGCGGTACTTGCCGGTGATTTATGGGGAAGAGCGGGGAGCAAAACCCTTCTCCGAAGTTCGCCGGCTGCCCAAATCTATGCGAAAAGTAACACCGGGAATCACGCACGTGATAAAGCGAAACGAGCCGGGTTGCACACATTGGGCAGCGACCAGAAAGGAGAATGGCGTTGATCCGAATTGTTGGCGCACCATTGTTCAAGTATTTACAATACTTGAACAAGCAGGCGGTCCGAAACAGAGAAGTGGGCTGAAGAATCACTCAAGGAAGGTGTACGCGCTATATCAGTGAGACTTGATACGAAGATGGAACGTCTTGCCGAGACTACTTCAACGAGATAACGGAGAAGATGAGGCTGCAAACACGCTCTTCACAGGACATCGCGCGATCAGTGGATTATGTTACGCAGGCTGCCGCAAACCCGCGCGAACCAGGAGACGCGGCAGTCAAGGCCGTAAAGAGCCAATTAAAGTTCGTCAAAGAAAGACAAAGAGCCGTCGAAAATGATACGCAGGAAACGGTGCAGCGGGTGTCTAGCAATGCTACAAGCATTACTTCTCTGCGCGAAAAGACGGGACTTCTACACAAATCTTTTAGGAATCTGGATGCGTACTGCCGCGAGAGGAGTCCTCGTGATTCAGTCACCCCGCAATCATACAGCGAGGCCGCATGTAGGGTGGCGGCGCCGGCAACAGCTGCAGACCCGCGCCCATCTACGGCTTGGGTGTCACCCGCGTCAAGCCGAGCGTCACAAGGTCGCCAGCCCCTGACAAGCCAAGCGTCCCAGGGTCGCCAGCCCCCGACAAGCCAAGCGTCCCAAGGTCGCCAGCCCCCGACAAGCCAAGCGTCCCAGGGTCGTCAGCCCCCGACAAGCCAAGCATCCCAAGGTCGCAAGCCCCCGACAAGCCAAGCGTCCCAAGGTCGCCAGCCCCCGACAAGCCAAGCGTCCCAGGGTCGCCAGCCTCCGACAAGCCAAGCGTCTCAGGGTCGCCAGCCCCCGTGTCCCAGGGTCGCCAGCCCCCGACAAGCCAAGCGTCCCAGGGTCGCCAGCCCCCGACAAGCCAAGCGTCCCAGGGTCGCCAGCCCCCGACAAGCCAAGCGTCCCAGGGTCGCCGGCCCCCCGACTCGCAGGTCCGACTCCCAACAGAGTGACGTCAATTGCTCGGCCATCCTGACTCGAAGTGACATCGCAACCGACGAGACCGGTTCCCGCCACATGGCCGACACATGTAGCCAATCAAATGCCGCATCTGCAGCGCATCAGAACCCTGCCGAGTCTACGAGAGACGAGTTTCGACAACCAACGAAGGAGCAGCGCCATCACCCGGTGAACCCGCTGCTGTGAGCGCCGCGCCGACGGCGCCGTCTACTGCCCGAGCATGACAGGCGTCTGGACAGCAGAGGGACATCGGGACAGATCTGCAGAAGTTTATACCACTCATTACCAGATCTCGTCATAATAAAATAAACGAGAGCGGCACCTTCTTTGCGGCACACACAAAGGTCGATTCCACTGAAACATACTATTTAGGAAATGTAGTACGATCTGCTACGGAGGATTTTGCGACAATACATGGTGTACAGCCCGCGGCTGTCAAACTTCTCCCTAGCAAACATGAGGAGCGGGGCAGGGCGTTAGACTAGCCATTAGCTCATGTGACACAGACACATTCAGGAGCCTGGTACTTCCAGCTGGCATATATTGCAGAAAATGGCACTTTCAACGAAGTAGTACAACAGACTCAGGGATAAGGTCACAACCCACTAGAATATATTATGCCTGAACAACTCAATCAGATAAACAGCCTCAGGCTTAGTACTTTCAGCTGCCAGGGTATAATGCGAATACTCCGTATATCAGTCACTTGCTTAAAAGTTATGATTTAGACATTCTTGTGTTATGTGAACACTGGTTATTTCACAGGAGTCTTAGCTTCTGTGACAGCATTGAGCGGGATTACAGGTCTTGCGGAGTGGCTGACAGTAGCCTAAACGCTCAGCAAACATACAAAAGAGGGAAAGGTGGAGTAGCCATTGTATAGCGGGACAGCCTCTCTGCTTACATTTCACAAGTCCCGTGTGACTGTGACCGGATTACTGGTATTTGCTTGCAAATCGGAGAAAAACAGTATGTAACGATACTAGCTGCATATTTGCCCTCTACTAACTCCGACATTGAATTGTACCGTGACTGTTTGGAGCTCCTCAGTATCTTATACAGTGAGTATGTTTCATTTTCTGAAGTGATTATTGTAGGTGACCTTAATGGACAGCTAGAAGGGGCTAGGTCCCGAAGTGTCCCCACCTCGAGATCGAGAGAGTTACAGAGGTTCGCTTGTCTACTGGAGATGTGTTCATTATCTGTAGAAGATATGTGTACGGGACCAGCATATACATACTGTCCTTTTGACGGAGGGCAACAAGCATTAATAGATCACATTCTTATTCAAAGTCATCACCGTGATTTAGTTATTTCGGCTTCAGTAGCTGATGATCCCGAGTTGAACTCTTCTGATCACTTACCAATAATTGTCAGATTTAACCTTCATGTATTTAACAGGCGAGACAGTACTCTATGTGCGCCTACCTTTAAGTGGAATAAGTTGAGCGCTCAATATATTTTCGACCGATACACGGGGCCGGTTAATTACATGCTAGAGCCTCTCAGCGACTGCATCGTTAAAGATAAGATTGAGATTGAGTCTTACTACTCACAACTGGTAAATATTTGGATGCTCGCATCTGAGGCCGGAATTCCCAAAGCAACTTACAAACGCTATCTCAAACCGTTCTGGAAAATTGGTCTGAAAACTCACCACAAGTCAAGGTACGACGCTCGCAAGCTGTGGGTTAGCCATGGGCGCCCCGAGACTCCAATAATGAGGATTACAAACGGTATAAAGATTTAAAGCGTCGATTTAGATAGTATTTGCGAAAGTTACGTCACGAAGAACAAAATTTTTTCTACGAGCTAGACAAATATTGCGAAATTGATCAAAAGAAGTTTTGGTCCATGATCAACAAGTGTCGCAAAAAGAAAGGTTTGGTTAATCGCCCCCTCATAGTAGATGGTGTAGCTCATCGCGGCCACGAAGGACAGGCCGCTGTCTGGTTTGATTATTTCACTAATTTGTATCAGGCAGACGACACCAGCACGTCAGTAAACGATGATAGTCAATTCGACGAAGTAACAAATGCGTATGCCCGAAACTATGTAAGTCGTTTGAAACTTTTAACGGCTGACGAAACTGATGATATATGTCATGTGTTTACGCCTTCCGATATAGAAGGCGATCTTAAAAAACTGAAGCTGGGGAAGAAAGGCGGCCATGATGGTTTGACCAACGAGCATCTGACGTTTGGACGGCCAAACCTCGTAATTTGCCAGACAAAGTTGTTTAATGCTATTTATATACATGAATAAGTCCCAGTGGAGATGAAAAGAGGTTTAATTTATACCCTATACAAAGGATCGCGAAAATACGAAGATGACCGCAAACATTACAGAGGCATTGCGTTGTTAACGGTCATATCGAAGTTGTCGGAAAAAATAATATTAGTAAAATTTAAAACCTGGATAGCGCCCACTGGTTGAAAGTTTCCTTCTGCTAATCAGAGTGCATAGCAGGAGTCAATGTGCAGTTTGTTTGCTTCTTACGAAGTGCAAGAGTGCATCCAATATAATTGTGAACAAAATTCGCGTTTATTTCTTGGACTACTCGATTCATCTAACGCTTTTGACACGGTGTGGCATTGTGGGTTGTTTGTTAAGTTGCACGAATTTGGTGTGCGTGGAAAATTCTGGCGTTTGTTATACGCGTCATATGAAAACATGGTATCAAATGTGGTTTGTAACGGTGTTGTCGCTAAGGATATTCCTATCTGTAGATCCATCCGACAGGGATCGATTATGGGTCCATGGTATTATATGATCTTTATTCACGACTTGGCAGTTACATTAAGTACGTGCCCTCAAGGGGCCATGACGGTCCAGTGCCATCCGGTGGTATCCTACAAGCCGACGACATAGCTCTCTGCGCCCTCACTGCAAAGGGCCTGCAAGGTCTTGTGGACATATGTGAAAATTATAGTCGCCAATGGAGATTTTAGTATAACCCTGTTAAATCAAAGTTGATGGCTTTTGGTGAGTAGCGAAAACGCAAGGAAGAAAGACTTTTCAAGACAAACATTATTCTGTATGGTGAAAGAATCGAGGAAGTGGTTGAATATACTCATGTCGGTGTGAAAGTGAACGCTCAGCAACAGACATTAGGGAGAGCTGAGAAGGTGGCTATGAAAATTCGGAGAACTTTAATGGCCATAATCGGAAAAGGAGTTTCGGGCTCAAGCATGAGCTGCCCTATGACATTAAAGCTTTAAACGGACTGTGGTATTGCTACGTGCTCTCTATGGGGCGGAGCTTTAGAACAAACAGACCAAGCAAGAAATCAAGAAGCTAGAGCGTGCTCACGCCTCTGCCCTCCGAGTTATTCAAGGCTTTCCAAAGAGGGCAAGCATAACGATAAGCTGATCTATGTTAAATGAAAAACACCTACTGTGCGAGATCGATCGTAAAACACAGTACTTTTGTGGTAGCCTTTGTCGCCTTAATGATACTAAACTAGCTAAGGCTGTTTTCGTAGAGCGTTTGCGTCAATTTCAAACCAAAACCAATAGAGCGCAGCAAGGTGGCTTTGTAAGCGACTTAGTTGATATATTTATGAAATGTCATTTGCTGAGTTATTTTAATCAGTTCTATGCTGACAGTTCCTTGCCCTCAAAAGTGGATGGAAGCGCCTTGTTAATGCAAACATAAGGGACTGGTGGAACGCAAACTACCCCACATTTACCAGTCGAGTTAAATTTGAACGATTGACAGAAGGTTCGCAGGTAAGTATTTACCAGCTAGAGAATCCTTTTGGACCAATTTGACAAACCTCTGCAGTGTTCAATTAAGTGCATTCATTCACAACTGCGAAGAAAAGGAACAAACAGCTTTAATTCTAGTCAAACGTCCAAACATGCCGTTATCAGCCAATGAGCGCGCTGTTTTTTTGAGCGTTTGTGCGAGTACGTGGCAAGTCCTCGCATATGAACGCACCCTGGGGTACTACTGACCTGACCCGCTATACCTAATGGCTAGATACCTAGTGAATATGTACTTGTCAAAGCTTTCTTTTGTTGTATTTAGTTCTCTTTTTACGCTTGGTGTTATGTGAGTTGTGTTACTTGTATTTGGATTTCATGTAACTCTTCAGCAAATGGAGGAAATAAATAAATAAAATCAATCAATCAATCTTTAGGCTGGGATTGTATAGTCCTCCAGGGGGAGCTCTTGCTAGCTCGCTACATTGCACATGTGACGTCACGCCAGCTGCAAGGTGACATAGTAATGGTAATAGACCGATCTAGGCCGTCAATCATTCGCTGACGTCACTGTTGCTTTTATCCAAACATGTGGTAAAAAAACGTCTTCCGCATGCATTATGTCGGACAAACAAGTCTGACAAACAAAGCAGCATGTTTCTTTCTTGGCAGTTTCAGAGATAAGTATTTCTCACTTCTACCTGCCATCAGCTTTGATTGTCAATTTCATATTCATGAGTAAAGTAAAAGGACTCGAGCGTGGGCGGGGCTTAGTGTCGTAGCCTGGATCGGTCTGTTGTCAACAATCAAAGACAAGGCACAGAGGTGAGAACTATTGTCGCTCTCCGTCAGAGAGCGTTGGAGCTTTACTGTGAGTTGCTCGAGCGCCCTCTACTGGGAGAATGGACTGTTGCTCCGGTTGGATCATGTGATTGAAAGTGATGTCACGTGATCTGACAACTTGTCATTCGCATATTTTCATGTGCTCCATAATACGTGTACTCACTATCTTGTGTAGTGATATATTTGTTTTCTCTTGTTCGACAAATATTTATTCATAAACAAGGGCATAATACAGAAAGATGGTATGGCAAGTAGCTGCTATATATACTACACATGGTATGTAGTGATATTTTACAGTGATTGCCGGTTCAGCTCTCCTTGTCATACGGGGCCAGCATAAACGTCCTCTGAATGCTGCAGGTCATGGAGCCTGAAGCCAAACAGTAGCTACAATAAGGGGAAGAATCGGCAGGGCTTATCCAGAGGAAAACATTGTCTAACATTGTGTTGGTATCGACGTTGTGACATTGACATTGTACGTGGGTCCATCTTGAAGTTCCATTTTAGAGCCCACGAAATGGATTAATTATTATAGTAAATTTTAGCCGTGAGTCATGCGAGCTCTGTTGACAAAAATATTTTAGCCGTGAGTCATGCGAGCTCTGTTGACACAAATATTTTAGCCGTGAGTCATGCGAGCTCTGTTGACACAAATATTTTAGCCGTGAGTCATGCGAGCTCTGTTGACACAAATATTTTAGCCGTGAGTCATGCGAGCTCTGTTGACACAAATATTTTAGCCGTGAGTCATGCGAGCTCTGTTGACACAAATATTTTAGCCGTGAGTCATGCGAGCTCTGTTGACACAAATATTTTAGCCGTGAGTCATGCGAGCTCTGTTGACACAAATATTTTAGCCGTGAGTCATGCGAGCTCTGTTGACACAAATATTTTAGCCGTGAGTCATGCGAGCTCTGTTGACACAAATATTTTAGCCGTGAGTCATGCGAGCTCTGTTGACACAAATATTTTAGCCGTGAGTCATGCGAGCTCTGTTGACACAAATATTTTAGCCGTGAGTCATGCGAGCTCTGTTGACACAAATATTTTAGCCGTGAGTCATGCGAGCTCTGTTGACACAAATATTCGCCCCAACATCAAAAACGCGGACCGCACGTGTTGATGTCACTTCAGAAGAGGGGTGACAGAATCAGTAACCCCAAATGTTATTGTTACATTGCCTTTGGAATATGATTCACTTATTGACATGTTTGGAGTATTGTCTTATTGACGTGTTAAAGAGTATTGCCGTATTGATTTGTTAAGAACATGGTCTATTGACTTGGTAAGAGCAAGTATACCCCTTTACCTCTTATGACGCGTTAAGATATTGCCTTATTGACTTGGCGCTTAAGCCTAAGATAACTTTCCTCTCTTTGACTGGACAGTTATTTCGATGAGTTTGTCAGGGATAATCACAGGCACAGTAAATCAGTAGAGGGCGGAGGCCGGGGGGGGGGGGGGGTAGGGGGCCCCACAACGCATACTAAACACACAAGGTGTCCAACTCCCGCTGGAACTGAGCGACAGGCACCCGCTTCAAATCCCAATATCGCACCTTTACCGCGCTTGACGGGCCCCATAGATGCCTAAGTCCGATATCTAAGTAAATTATTTATTTCATCAGTAAGTAAACGAGACCTGTACTGCCGTGTAGTCGCGACAAATAAAGAATTATGCAACGACAACAACCAACTCCGGAACAGATTGAGCAAAAATGGCTGACATCAGTCCACAAGATGAATCTGATTGGTTGGCAGTCGAAAAATGTGTCACGTGACACAGGGGATGCAACTTAAAAATTTGTTGAATCGGGACGAACATTAGCATAGCATCTCCCTATGATGTTATTAATCAAAATGACAGATTTTAGGAGTACCTCCCCACATGAGCGTCATGTGAAAGCTGACCAATCGTCATATCGTGCACTGTGCCTGAGATCTCGCAGGCGAATTCTCGCGATGTCAGCCATTTTTGCTCAATCTGTTCCGGAGTTGGTTGTTGTCGTTGCCTAATTCTTTATTTGTCGCGGCTAGACGGCAGTACAGATCTCATTTACTTTTTGATGAAATAAATAAATTACTTAGAAATCGGACTTAGGCATTTACGGGGCCCGTCAAGCGCGATAAAGGTGCGATATTGGGGGTTGAAGCGGGTGCCTGTCGCTCACTTCCAGCGGGAGTTGGACACCTTGTGTGTTTAGTATGCGTTGTGGGACCCCCTACCCCCGCCCCCCCCCCCCGGCCTCCCCCCTCCACTGATTTACTGTGCCTGTGGGGATAATACTCACCTATCGCTTTGTTGTACGCTTGTAGTCCGTCACACACCTATCGCTTTGTTGTACACTTGTAGCCTGTCCCACACCTATCGCTTTGTTGCACAATTACAGCCCGTGGCACACCTATCGCTTTGTTGTACACTTGTAGCCCGTCGCACACCTATCGCTTTGTTGTACAATTGCAGGCCGTCGCACACCTATCGCTTTGTTGTACAATTGCAGGCCGTCGCACAACTATCGCTTTGTTGTACAATTGCAGGCCGTCGCACAACTATCGCTTTGTTGTACAATTGCAGGCCGTCGCACACCTATCGATTTGTGGTACAATTGCAGCCCGTCGCACACCTATCGCTCTGTTGTACAATTGCAGCCCTTCACAAACCTATCGCTTTGTTGTACGCGTGTTGCCCGTCGAACAGCTATTGTTTTTTTTTGTACACTTGTAGCCCGTCACACACATATCGTTTTGTTGCATACTTGTAGCTCGTCAAACACCTATCGCTTTGTTGTATACTTGTAGCCTGTCACTCACCTATCGTTTTGTTGTACGCTTGTAGCCTGTCACTCACCTATAGTTTTGTTGTACGCTTGCGGCTTGTCTCTCCAGACGACTCCCAGGAGGTAGGCTGGGACGCCAGACAGGATGATGAGGATACCGATACCATTTTTCTTTGGTTGCTGATACAGTCCCAGAATGGCCGCCATCACTAAGACGACGAGCGAGATTATGGGCAGCACTAGTGGAACCTGAGAATCAATTAAATTAAATTTGAAATAAAATAAAATAAAATTTAACTAAATTTTACATTTCATTTCATTGAATTTCCAAATTTCTCTAGTTGACACTGTTTGGCGTTAAATTTCATGCAGACTTTTGAGGAGGTCGCAATGGTTCACAAACTAAACATATAAACAAAAATACACGTGTATGCCATATGTGTGTATACATAAGCATCCTTTACGCATAGCTGCTCATACCCTTATCATAAATTTCATTAAATATTCATTAAGTTTTCATGGATTTACGGGATGTATTGTCCTGTTCACACTAGCATTTTTTACGGAATGTGCGCGATTTCATCTCTAACGGTTAAAACCGGAAACGACTTCCGAACGTTAACGACGTAGTACACAAGAAAGCCATGTGTGGAGCCGGCCCGGTGCCTCAGTGGGTTAGAGCCCTCGCATTGAGTACTGTGGCCTAACGGCACGTGGATCGATGGTTCGAGCCCCGCTGTGGCCATGTCTGTGTGGTCGCAGGATCAAGATCCCATGTCCTTCTTCGTAAAGAGTAGGGGGTTATCCCCGGGGACATGGCTCCACTCTCCCTTCCTTCTCCCATTGACGCGATATGAACAAAAGTGGTTAAAGCGTCCTGAATATACAACCAACCAACCAAAGATGCGTTAGGGATGTATCGATGATATATCATTCCGCGGTGTGTACAGGAGAGGACCCAGGAATTTGAAAAGGGGCGGGGCTGGGGGCGGGGGGGGGGATATACCTACCCTGATAGGACGGCGCAGCTTGGGTTGCGTGTAGCGCAGGTATATGAGGCAGTATATGGCTATGGCGTAGGTGAGGGTGTCGACAAACCCCAGGTACTCTATCATCTCGGCGGCATCGCCCGTGATGATGTAGATGCAGGATAGGAGGCACTGTGATGAGAACAGAGCGTAAACACAGGGAGGGAAGGGGGACACTATGTGGCTCGCTATGCGTGCTTCATCATAGGATCTCAAGAACAGTACGGACAATTATAGGACAGATACAAACGGCTTTGTTTTTTATCGTTCACTGGGTGGAGAGGGATCCCCTATATAAAGACATGAAATAATGGGTATTATTAGTGGCCTCGTCCGCCATTTTGCAAAATGGCCGCCAGAGCTTCCAGGGTTAAAATCTGTCTTGACACTATAGCCAAATTTGACTACAATGATATCAGGGACAAGTGTGCCAAATTTCATGCTTTAACCACAAAATGCACAATTCGACCTAATTTTGTCGCTTATCCGCTGGACTACTTGGGTAGGTTTCCAATGGTGAGTTGCTGCACGGCAGACCAACCGGTCGTGGGTTCGCACCCTCACATCTGCGGCGTTGTATGGGCGGGGAGGACGGGCGGCGCGTTTGATGCAACTCCATTTGGGGGTAGGGGGCCGGGGTGGGGTGGGGGATGGATGACGTGCCATGGTGTAGGCCGAGGCCCAGGGGATGAGGATGAAGGGGGCAAGGGGAGGGGCAGGGCATGCACCATGATCCAGATAGAGGCCCAGGGGTGAGGATGAGGGGGGGGGGCTGACGTACCATGATCGAGTTTGAAGCCCAGGGGGTGAGGATGAAATGGGGGCAGGGCTGACGCACCATGGTCCAGGTGGAGACCCAGGGGTGAGGATGAGAGGGGGGGGGGCTGACGTACCATGGTCCAGGTGGAGGCCCAGGGGTGAGGATGAGTGGGGGGGCTGACGTACCATGAGCCAGATAGAGGCCCAGAGGGTGAGGATGAGAGGGGGGGGGGCTGACGTACCATGGTCCAGGTGGAGGCCCAGGGGTGAGGGTGAGGGGAGGGGCTGACGTACCATGGTCCAGATTGATGCCCAGGGGGTGAGCATGAGGGGGGGGGGGGCTGACGTACCATGGTCCAGATGGAGGCCCAAGGGGTGAGGTAATTCATGCTGATGGTCACCAGGAGGTCCGGGAACAAGTTGTCGCGAGCTGCCGCAAAGTACTTCCTGAGGAGAGAATGATCACCAGCTATGTAAATAAAATCAACGATGTTGCTCAATAAATTAGTTACACACTGCCTCGCCGTGACGCCCCCAGCAGCCCCCCCCCACACATACACACTGCCTCACCGTGACGCCCCCAGCAGCCCCCCCCCTCCCCCACACTGCTTCACCGTAACGCCCCCAGCACCCCGCCCCCCCTCCCACACACACTGCCTCACCGTGAAGCCCCCAGCTCCCCCCCCCACGCTGCCTCACCGTGACGCCCCCAGCACCCGCCTCCCCCACACTGCTTCACCGTGACGCCCCCGGCCACCCCCCCCCCACACTGATTCACCGTGAACCCCCCAGCTCCCCCCCCCACACTGCCTCACCGTGACGCCCCTAGCAGCCCCCCCCACACTGCCTCACCGTGACGCCCTCAGCCTCCCCCCACACTGCTTCACCGTGAAGCCCCCAGCCTCCCCCCACACTGCCTCACCGTGACGCCCCTAGCAGCCCCCCCCCCACACTGCCTCACCGTGACGCCCTCAGCCTCCCCCCACACTGCTTCACCGTGAAGCCCCCAGCCTCCCCCCACACTACCCCACCGTGACGCCCCTAGCAGCCCCCCACACTGCTTCACCGTGACGCCCTCAGCGCCCCCCCCCCCACACTGCCTCACCGTGACGCCCCCAGCCGCCCCCCCCCCACTGCCTCACCGTTACGCCCCCAGCAGCCCTCCCACACTGCCTCACCGTGACGCCCCCCAGCAGGCCCCCCCCCCAAACACCCTGCCTCACCGTGACGCCCCCAGCAGACCCCCACCCTGCCTCACCGTGACGCCCTCACTAGCCCCCCCCACACCCACACACACACCCTGCCTCACCGTGACGCCCCCAGCAGCACGCCGTTCATGGCGCCGATAGTGGAGCACGCGACGAGGACTGGCACCACCCCCGAGAACCTTCCTAGCGTCCTCTCCGCGAACGTCTGAAAGGTGAACAAACACAGCGAGTTAAAGAGCATACCGGGAAAACGCCGGGTGTGAAGGTCACAAGATCGCGGCAGAAATCAAGGTCACAGGTCCGACGCAGAAAGTTAACGTCGCAAGTCCGACCTGAAAAGTTAACGTCATAAGTCCGACGTGAAAAGTGAACGTCCAAGTCCGACGTGAAAAGTTAACGCCACAAGTCCGACGTGAAAAAAGAACGTCACAAGTGCGACGTAGAAAGTCAACGTCACCAAAATAGCCTAGAAAATAGAGAAGATATCTGAATATATCCGAATATCCGAGAGTGAAAGCTGCGAAATAATATAGAACGCTCGTTTTAGTTCTCACGACAAAACATGCTGATATAATGGGGGGTAATTTGCTGCTATCTAGGAAAAGAATCACCCATGCCTAACAAAGTGTACAACAGTCTCCCACCTACCCATGGGTGATTTACATGGATCGGCCGGCAGAGGGCGGTCTACGGAATTTGCCAATCAAATGAAACGATTTGAAAAGAATAGAAAACACCGTAACACACTAGCGTCTTTGTTGCTTTGCTTTGTTAGTACACCAGAGAATCGCTATGAAAACTGTGATAACAAATGAGCACTTTCACAGCGCTAAATTAATATACCCAATACACGACGAAGTCTGCTGACTTGCCTTATTTAATTGGCGTTGCGCCCAGTAGGACTTACCACGGCGACGGCTGACGACTGTATCATGTCCTCTGGTGTCATCACGGCGAGGTAGGCCACGTTTGCCATGACGTAGAGCCCAATAACCAGGGTGAGGGATAGGATGCACGTGGGTGGTACAATCCTGGAGAAAGTTACACAAGGTCTATGTAGTTATGCAACGAGCAAGGGCAAGTGCGTTTTAAGGGAGCCCGTAAAGGTTTTCATAACGGTAATCATAAGGGTTTTCATGACGGTTATCATAAGGGTTTTCATAAGGTTTCCATAGGGGATCCCATTAGGAGGCCCATAAGGTTTTCATTAGGGATCCCATTAGGGTGCCCATAAGGGTTTCCATAAGGGTTTTCATTTGGGTTTTCATAAGGATTTACATTTGTGTTTCAGTAAAGGTCTTCATAAGAGAGTCGATTATCATAATGGTTTCCATAAGGGTTTCCCTAACGGCGTCCGTAAATACGTCCATAAATGCATGAATATGTAAATCCAAGGGCGTCCACAAGGGCGACTATAAGCGGTTGAATAACGCTTATCAAAAACCGTCCATACGGGCGTTTGTCATGGCGACCGTACGTGCATTAAAAATTAATAAGTGTGTTCACAAGTGTGCATATATTAAACTGCCGTCTTTGACGTTTATTTAAAGCAGGGTTCTCATGTACTTTGTTTGGTTTCCTTCATGAGAATCGCATACAAGTCGGTCTGGAAGAGTAGTGATAATTGGTCACATAAATGCGGTAACATTGTACGCATCATATTTGTTTCTACTTGATTGTGGGGCTGGCGCGATAGTAACCCCCTACTCTTTGCGAAGTAGGACATGCCATCTTTATCCTGCTCCCACACAGATATGACCACAGCGGGGCGCGAACCACCGATTCACGTGTCGTTAGGCCCTCAGGTAGCCAGCGAACTGAATGTCAGCGCTCTAACCCACGGAGCTATAATAGTAGTGTGTATTTAAGTGCGTAGGCAAGTGCCATTGAAGTGCCGTCTGTAAGTGTCAATGCCATAGAAAGTGTCGACGAGCCCCATATAAAGACCCGCTATTTCTCCTTTTATGAACTATAATGGGACGTCACCACCCATTTACCTTTACGGTGACTACTACCCATGCTTCGTTGTGTGAGTCCATGGAGGGTTACTTACTTCTCTGGGTTCTTGACCTCTTCAATGAGATAAAATAAATAGCCCCTGAAAGAAGAAAATAGATGTCAATGTCATGAACGGGAAAAGTCGCATGCTATATGTATGCCATACGGGGTCCCACTTAACGTAATGGTAATTGTGACACATCCATGAGCGGACATATAGCATGGACTGCGGCCAGCATGTATCGTCATCGAATTCCTGCAACAGAGTTTGAAGCTCTAAGCACTGCGCATCATACTGTGAATGGAACAGCACTGATACTAACTGGCATTCTGTACGGACTCGCCACGCGGATAGAAGCGACGTACAAGTTCATTGTCGATGTTCTTGTCCTTACCACCCTTCGTAGGTGAAGACCCAGTCAATGTTATTGTCCTTACCACCCTCCGTAGGTGAAGACCCCGTCAATGTTATTGTCCTTACCACCCTCCGTAGGTGAAGACCCCATCAATATTTTTGTCCTTACCACCCTCCGTAGGTGAAGACCCCGTCAATGTTATTGCCCTTACCACCCTCCGTAGGAGAAGACCCCGTCAATGTTATTGTCCTTACCACCCTCCGTAGGTAAAGACCCCTTCAATCTTATTGTCTCTACCACCCTCCGTAGGTGAAGACCTCGTCAATGTTATTGCCCTTACCACCCTCCGTAGGAGAAGACCCCGTCAATGTTATTGTCCTTACCACCCTCCGTAGGTGAAGACCCCTTCAATGTTATTGTCCTTACCACCCTCCGTAGGTGAAGACCCCGTCAATGTTATTGCCCTTACCACCCTCCGTAGGAGAAGACCCCGTCAATGTTATTGTCCTTACCACCCTCCGTAGGTAAAGACCCCTTCAATGTTATTGTCTCTACCACCCTCCGTAGGTGAAGACCCCGTCAATGTTATTGCCCTTACCACCCTCCGTAGGAGAAGACCCCGTCAATGTTATTGTCCTTACCACCCTCCGTAGGTGAAGACCCCTTCAATGTTATTGTCCTTACCACCCTCCGTAGGTGAAGACCCCGTCAATGTTATTGTCCTTACCACCCTCCGTAGGTGAAGACCCCGTCAATGTTATTGTCCTTACCACCCTCCGTAGGTGAAGACCCCTTCAATGTTATTGTCCTTACCACCCTCCGTAGGTGAAGACCCCGTTAATGTTATTGCCCTTACCACCCTCCGTAGGTGAAGAC
The DNA here is from genome assembly GCA_964019135.1 of Arenicola marina. Classification (NCBI taxonomy): domain Eukaryota; kingdom Metazoa; phylum Annelida; class Polychaeta; family Arenicolidae; genus Arenicola; species Arenicola marina. The sequence goes on along the minus strand of OZ025257.1, from coordinate 37,307,408 downwards.
CCCGTCAATGTTATTGTCCTTACCACCCTCCGTAGGTGAAGACCCCTTCAATGTTATTGTCCTTACCACCCTCCGTAGGTGAAGACCCCCGTCAATGTCATTGTCCTTACCACCCTCCGTAGTTGAAGACCCCGGTCAATGTCATTGTCCTTACCACCCTCCGTAGGTGAAGACCCCGTCAATGTTATTGTCCTTACCACCCTCCGTAGGTGAAGACACCGTCAATGTTATTGTCCTTACCACCCTCCGTAGGTGAAGACCCCGTCAATGTTATTGTCCTTACCACCCTCCGTAGGTGAAGACACCGTCAATGTTATTGTCCTTACCACCCTCCGTAGGTGAAGACCCCCGTCAATGTTATTGTCCTTACCACCCTCCGTAGGTGAAGACCCCGTCAATGTTATTGTCCTTACCACCCTCCGTAGGTGAAGACACCGTCAATGTTATTGTCCTTACCACCCTCCGTAGGTGAAGACCCCCGTCAATGTCATTGTCCTTACCACCCTCCGTAGTTGAAGACCCCGGTCAATGTCATTGTCCTTACCACCCTCCGTAGGTGAAGACCCCGTCAATGTTATTGTCCTTACCACCCTCCGTAGGTAAAGACCCCGTCAATGTCATTGTCCTTACCACCCTCCGTAGGTGAAGACCCCGTCAATGTTATTGCCCTTACCACCCTCCGTAGGTGAAGACCCCGTCAATGTTATTGTTCTTACCACCCTCCGTAGGTGAAGACCCCGTCAATGTTATTCTCCTTACCACCCTCCGTAGGTGAAGACCCCGTCAATGTTATTGTCTTTACCACCCTCCGTAGGTGCAGACCCCGTCAATGTTATTGTCCTTACCACCCTCCGTAGGTCAAGATCCCGTCAATGTTATTGTCCTTACCACCCTCCGTAGGTGAAGACCCCGTCATTGTCATTGTCCTTACCACCCTCCGTAGGTGCAGACCCCGTCAATGTCATTGTCCTTACCACCCTCCGTAGGTGCAGACCCCGTCAATGTCATTGTCCTTACCACCCTCCGTAGGTGAAGACCCCGTCAATGTTATTCTCCTTACCACCCTCCGTAGGTGCAGACCCCGTCAATGTTATTGTCCTTACCACCCTCCGTAGGTGCAGACCCCGTCAATGTCATTGTCCTTACCACCCTCCGTAGGTGCAGACCCCGTCAATGTCATTGTCCTTACCACCCTCCGTAGGTGCAGACCCCGTCAATGTCATTGTCCTTACCACCCTCCGTAGGTGCAGACCCCGTCAATGTCATTGTCCTTACCACCCTCCGTAGGTGCAGACCCCGTCAATGTCATTGTCCTTACCACCCTCCGTAGGTGCAGACCCCGTCAATGTCATTGTCCTTACCACCCTCCGTAGGTGCAGACCCCGTCAATGTCATTGTCCTTACCACCCTCCGTAGGTGCAGATCCCGTCAATGTCATTGTCCTTACCACCCTCCGTAGGTGCAGACCCCGTCAATGTCATTGTCCTTACCACCCTCCGTAGGTGCAGACCCCGTCAATGTCATTGTCCTTACCACCCTCCGTAGGTGCAGACCCCGTCAATGTCATTGTCCTTACCACCCTCCGTAGGTGCAGACCCCGTCAATGTCATTGTCCTTACCACCCTCCGTAGGTGCATACCCCGTCAATGTCATTGTCCTTACCACCCTCCGTAGGTGCAGACCCCGTCAATGTCATTGTCCTTACCACCCTCCGTAGGTGCAGACCCCGTCAATGTCATTGTCCTTACCACCCTCCGTAGGTGCAGACCCCGTCAATGTCATTGTCCTTACCCCCCTCCGTAGGTGCAGACCCCGTCAATGTCATTGTCCTTACCCCCCTCCGTAGGTGCAGACCCCGTCAATGTCATTGTCCTTACCACCCTCCGTAGCTGAAGACCCCGTCATTGTTATTGTCCTTACCACCCTCCGTAGGTGAAGACCCCTTCAATGTTATTGTCCTTACCACCCTCCGTAGGTGCAGGCCCCGTCAATGTTATTGCCCTTACCACCCTCCGTAGGTCAAGACCCCGTCAATGTTATTGTCCTTACCACCCTCCGTAGCTGAAGACCCCAGTAACAAAGGCCACAGCCAGGTTGCCAGGGTTTGTGGTAGTCCCCTCAAAACTCGTTTGTAGCAAACTCACTCGTCCTGTTTATTCGGAAACAAAATACATGAATCAGATTTTTGGACTGCAATCAAGCTATGGGACATGACATCAACATAATGAACGTGAAGTAAGGATATTGGACGTGAAATTATGATATTGAACGTGAAATAAAACTGTTGAACAGGGAAATAAAAATATTGAACGTAAAATAAAGATATTGGACCTGAAGTAAAGATATTGGACGCGAAACAGAGATAGAAGTGGGACAATGCCACCTTGTGTATGTACGATGTAAGCTACCCTACATTGTTGATTGTATATTCAAGACGCTCTAACCACTGTTTGTGATATCGCGTGAATGGGAGAAGGAATGGAAGGGTCGAGTCATGTCCCCGGGGTAAGCTACCCTGGACAATGTCACAGTGTATGCCGCGGTCAGCTGTATGCGGTGCCGCCCCCTACCTTCGGCAATCTGAATCACACCCAGCAGGATGATGAGCATCAGGGCCATGACCTTGACGATCATGAAGAACGTCTGAACGCGGGTGACGTAGCGCACGTAGACACTGTTCAGGGCCACCAGCGTCACTGCAACAGACACAGACAATTAAATGGCCGTGTACACAAGGGCTACCCTGGGCCAAGGATTGCCCCGGGCCGGTGAATGATGGATTAATGAAACTTGCCTCGGGTTAGGTGTTTAGGCCCGGATTCGAAATTAGGTTGGTTGGTTACTTAGGACGCTTTAACCACTTTTGGTCATATCGCGTCAATGGGAGAAGGAAGGGAGAGTGGAGCCATTTCCCCCGGGGGTAACCCCCTACTCTTTACGGAAGACATGGGAAAGACAGGGGATCTTTATCCTGCGACCACACAGACCTGGCCACAGCAGGGCTCGAACCACTGACCCACGTGCCGTTAGGCTCTCAGGTGAACAGAGCACTCAATGCGAGCGCTTTAGCCCACTGAGCTGTCGCGCCGGCCCCCTCGAACTTAGTACTAGTCCAGACCCGAAACATGCCTCTCTGGGCACGCTCGGTAAATCTGTCGCCCCGGTTTACCGCGCGTGCCCAGAGAGGCATGTTTCAGGGCTAGGACTAGTTTAGCTTGTCCACTGCTAGTCAGCAACAGCAGGAAGACTCCCGCAACAGAAAGACCGTGCACATTAACATTTAATTCCGGTCAGACTGTGTGTATGTTAACTTTATGACGTAACGTAAGGTGCCCTAAAGTCGTCACCTTCTTTTTTCGGAGACACGTCACGGCATACAGCGAATAGTACTTACGGTACCGAGCGTTGGGATTTATTCCTTTAGAAGAATAAATGTGTTTTGAACAAGAATAATGCACCAAGTGACGTCAACGTGGTATTTTATCACAAGAAAAATACATGTAAAGTGGTGAGAGTAAAAAATTACGGACTTAGGACTCTCGTGTCCAAAAGTCGTCACGCCAGGTGACCATATGTCGTCAGCGCGACTTAAATTCGTCATATATGGTGTTAGTGGAATCTTCATGTCAACATCAGCTACATGGCGTTCTTTATCCATTCATTTAATCGTCACATACTAATTAACGCATTCCTTACGGTTCAACAAGATACCCGACAACTTCATTTTAAATTTACTTGATTTATCAGACTGTGCCAAGTCACTCATTTGGTTTAGGGGAAAAAATAACACCGGCTTTAAAGAAACAGTTTGTATAAAGAGTTTCACTAAACGGCCTTTGACTATGGCACACGTCCCAAGAAATTGCCTTGTGAACCGGCCTTGACTATCGTTCTTGTCGGCGGAAGACCATGTAGCATGTAAGATGGTTCAGCACGTAAAGAACTGTAGACGGGAACGAATACGAAGTCTTCTGGCGTCCTCGTCTTTGAATGTCTGGCTGTACGATGCCAATGGTTGCGGTTCGTCAGCCACGTATTCCGTTGTCAGTAGGCTGTGGTATCCATTTTTGGTTGGTTTGCAGTAGTTGATCCATACGGCGTTGCGTTCAGTATTACTCCGACGGATAACCTGATGGTGAAGGAAGTATAATTGAGTTCAGCCATATGACATGACGGTAGCCTCAGCCTCTTTTCTCAATACCTAATATTCTGCACACCAGCGCTCTACCAGAGAGGCACCCCATGCAATAAACGTTGCATTGTTGGTAGAGATGGAGTTAATAATAATAATAATAATGTTTATTGTCCGAAGATCAAGGGTATACATCGCAGGTAAACAAACATATAGTACATTGACAATAGCAGAAGCCGAAGCTTACATGCTAACATAAAGTACAACTAGATCTATACAGATAGAAAAAAAAAATAATAAAAAAAAATAACGTGAAATTTGCAGTAAGGTAATGGCCTTGGGCAAAGAAGGTGACGTCCAGATAGGTTTCGTTGTGAAGCGTCTTTTCAATGGCTAGACGGACCCTGATCTCTGCATGGTGGTCCTGGCAGTCAAACATAACAACACTTCCGGCTCGGCGAAGACAGCTGCCAACATGGTAGAGCTTCAAATGTATGAGGGAATCATTGGCCAACAACAGCGACGTGGACAGGATCCTCTTGTTGAGCTTTTGAAGGTACAGTTTCCGCTTGCGTGGAGTCAGTGACCTTTCGATGGCTTCTATTGCAAGACTTGGAGGGCAAGACTGAATAGCATTGTCATCTGGCGCACTCACAAGGACTGCATCTGGGGGACCGTGACTTGGCGAAACAGCCTCAGCTGTCACGTGGGCCAAGTATCCATAGCGCGCCGTCGTGTGACACTTGTGCGCATGTTGATGGTGCTGCACTCTCATCAGGCGACTAAGCATCTCCAGCTGGAACGTTTTGAACTTAGGTGCTTGCATTGCCGGGCGCACTGGATCTTGGCGGACAGTGCCTTGTTCAACGGTAAATTCCGCTTTTCCTAAATGATTCATTTATGATTGCAGGAGCTATTGTTTTCTGCAAAAAAACATGAAACACAACGGGAACGGATTACTTGTTTATCCATGTATCCCCACGCAACATTTTTGCATTGTGCATATCCTTGCTTAGTGGTGCTTTCATTGTCCTATAAATGGCGACGTTACATGATTGCAGGATGTGCGTTAGCTTGGTGGGAATAGTAGCGTAATAAGTTAATAAGCATTATTTGCTATAGCGAGATATTGGTGCTCCATCTTTAGGGAGTAGCAGTGGCCTTTCAGCAGAGGCTTGTCTGAGGAAGCTCTTCTGAAACCACTCAGCATATATTTCTCTATGGGTGAACCCGGAATCAGAGCTGCACGTGGTGTTGACGGGCCCGCTGTCGGCATAATCCCTTCCGGCTGGGAATCCCTTCTTGAATATTGAGAGGCGGGATGCTGGACCCTGGATGCATTTAGACAGCACAGCACTGTTACACGAGAGCATCGTCCTGCTTCAAGGCATGGCACCGCTTGTTTTTCACCGGAACGAGCACTTGCTGAGTCAATCGGTTGAGCGCAATCCTAAATTTATCAGTTATAGTTAGGTGGGGCTGCTGGTCAAGAGTAGATCGTCTACAAGTGCAATCTTAAGGGTCGCAAAATAATGTCGCCAATTACATCGGAGGTAGCATTTACGACTCTTCCCCGATCAGCTGCTTCAGGCTTCCTTAATGAGATATCCTTATGTCTATTTCGAAACCCTCACCACCACTTAAGAGAGGGATCTTTTTCCCCGAAGCACTTGCTGTTTTTTGGCGGCGAAGCCTAGGACTGGCATTCGCGTCACATGATGTAAGTGATGTATCGCATAATATGCCTCCTCATCCTCGTAGGACAATGCCTTGGCCGGGCGTCGTGGAACATTCAATTCCCTTGATGCTGAGGCAATAGTGCCATTACCATGCATGGCTCACTGCCTCAAAAGCATTACCCATGTCATCCTCTGACCACTTTTATCTGGCATGAGGATATCTATTTCGCAACTTGGAATTGCGTGTCCGGATGATAAGAACTGGAATGAAGCTAAAGTTTCGTTTAAAACTGAATGGCATATTTCGTTGCTACTATATCACTAGAGAAACAAACACTTGCAGTCTTTACCACATTATAGTATTTCACTAAAATTAAACATCCACATCTTAAGGGGCCGGCCCGGTAGCTCAGTGGGTTAGAGCGCTCGCATTGAGTGCTAATTGACGCGATATGATCAAAAGTGGTTAAAGCGTCCTGAATATACAACCAACCAACCAACACATCTTGAGGCCTCTTTATAATTTAAAAGGTATGTTTGATATCCCTACGGGTCGACGGGGGAACAAATATTTTTTTCTTTAATAAAGATGATTATTATTTATTTATGAGTGAATTAGTCTGAAAGAAACTGCACATGACGACATTAGGACACCCCTGACGTCTTAAGGGACACATCTGCAAAAGGGGGACCTAAAGTCGTCAATCGCACCATTTTAGGTGTCCGCATGTCGTCACATTTCTCAGGCTCTGATTGCTTACAACTAAGAAGATATCCTCCATACGGGTACTTTTGATTGTTAAGATTGATGCTTTCAGCGTCTTGTGCCACAGGTAGTTTACCACTGCCTCCCGCCATTGCTAAGTATGAGCAATTGCAAGCAGAGCGGTATGTGGCTCCCTCGTTGTTCATTGTGTTCTATATGAGGGGTACCTCCATTTACGCCCCCCCCCCCAGGGAGGGGGGGCGCACCAGACTTGTTTGGTGTAGTCTTTATGAAGTCTTTATGAATACCGCCCTTTGTAGGTTCGTTTGCGCCAACTTTAATAGGCAGCGTGAATAGATTGAATCTTGTTTTGCAGGAGACACGGCCAGGTAGCGAGAGCAGGTCATGCTCAAAGCATGGGGTGAACTATTCACACTGCCGGGCCCACCATATCTCCCATAAACAACCTCTTCCACCCCCTCCCCCCCCCCCGGCACCACCCATCCTGCCCCACCGCTCTCCCCGTTCTCATTCACACGCCTATGAAGTTGTACAGTGCCCACCAGTGATATGTCTGTTATCTGGAAATATCCATTGACAATGTGTCGCTGTCCCTGGCAGAATCAGCGGACAGCACATCTATTTTACGAGCAAAATTTAAGAGATCTTAAAGACCTCGTTATTTCTATTTTTTCGTTCTTGAATTTGAAGTTGGCCCCAGGCCGACTTCAGCCAACCAAACCACACACCATACCCTTGTGGTCGTAAAGTTGCTCAAGCGGTATGGTTTGAAACCAGTTCTGCTTGTAGGCTATGGGGGTGACAAGGAATCCTTGTGGGGAGCAAGCTCGTCTAGGCTGGATGCACTCTAACACAACATGATGTCGAACGAGAGTTTTCACGTCTACGCTTGGTGAAGACTTGGTGAAGAAGGCTAATTCATGTCGCAATTAACGACATTAATTATAAATTTGTGCGTTGACTCGGCCAGCCCACTTGTTGGACGCATCTGTGGTTTAGAATGTGTCATCTGCCGCCATCCTTCGTGGCCGCCAAGGCCAATTGGTAACTGATAAATGATACCCCTCCCCCGCCCCCACACACATCTCGCCCCCCCCCCCCCCTCCCCCCCACACACACATCCCCCCGTTCCACCGCTGCGTCCCCGGCCAGTAACGCCCCCTCCCCCCCCCCCCCGCTCCCCCACCACCACCAGCCTACCTAATATCCAAATGCTGAAGAGTTTCTGTGCGGCGGGAGGGAATTGACAATCCGGGAACAGCGGGTAGAACAAGTAGTTGGTAGTCGCCAGGGCCAGAATGGCGAGGAACGTTGGGAAGGTGACCAGGAACTGGATCCAGACATTGAGGAAGGCCGGTAAAGGACCCAGGATCTCCTTGCAATACGCGTAGTCTCCACCGGCCTTCGGGAACACTCCGGCCAGCTCGGCGTAACATAGGACGATAGCCAGGGTGACCAGTCCTGGTATGGCCCAGAAGATCAGAGCCAGACCGATGGAACCACAGTTCTGGACTATGGATGCCGGGCTTACGAAGATTCCGGATCCGATGATGCACCCGGTCATGATCCCGACGGCGTGGAGCATGTTGATCTCTCGCTTCATCCGGATCTGAAGGATAGATCCCGAAGACTCCAGAAGCCCCTCGGGGCGGGGACTGTCCTCGGCCATGGCTCAGGGATGGGGCCGGCTAACGGCTGTGGCACAGCATTGAGCTGGGGGAGTTGGGCGGAGAATGACGGTACACCGTGTGCGAAGTACGAAGACAGACTGAGGACGTTGCCCCATTAGTACTAAAGCTGTAACTTATGGCTCCTGCGTGCAGTATCTCTTGGTGGGTTTGTGGTACCTGGTGCGTGACCGCATGCCACAGACCACTGTCGCTAGAGGAGGCGACAAAAGCTAGCCGCACGGTGGCGCTACGAAATTCCCGCTTTTACCGCTGCTGTCGGCCGGGAGGAAATTTTAAGATTCTTGAAAAACTGTCCAATCAGCATCATTTAATTTCTTGTATCATTGTAAGTTTCAAAAATATGGCTAAAAATTAACGAGCTCTATGTATTTAATACAGCAAAAACATCTTGTACTTATTCGAAAAAATTATAATTGTGACTGAACTCTTTCTTTTCATCGCGTGATACCGTGTGTTATTAGGCTTAGGATGGGTCCCCCGCCCTAATTCGGATAAATGCGCCGTGCATTTTTCCTATTCATTTGCGCAGTGCCGCCCTGGCAAGCGAGTGTAAAAATACATTGAGGAAGTAGGCGACAACAGAGATATAATGGAAACCTAGCAGAGTGAGTCGAAGGCAGAGAGTGGCGGCGATACTGTCTGTGTGAGACGGTCTGGTCGAGGCCAGTGATGCGGGACGTCATTGCGCTGTGGAGAAGCACGGCATCAACCAGTGCCCCTCTAGCGGCCCATCACACCCTGCCCACACCCGTCAGACATGTCAGTCAGTGTCATATGACCTCAATTCTGTCAACCCCCTTCAAGCAACGCCCCCACCCCTCCACCACCACGGCTGGATCCGCCAGAAAACTATAGATCACTGCATGAAAAAAAATCGATTATGTTGAGGCAGTATTAGGGCCAAAGTGCCACACTTTTCAAAGTCGAAATTTCGTGACCGGAAGTCGAAATTTTGCGTTGATGAAGTCATTTCGAGTTCACGAAATCTAAATTTCGCCTTCGTGATCGGAATTCAAAATTTTGTGACGGGAAGGCTAAGTATAAAATTGTATTTCGCCTTTGACACACGCGCTTGATGCGTCAATATGGGGAATGAGTCACACATATATCGCATATATCGTTAACATGGTTGCATTTTAAATGAAATTAAGTGCTCAGATATGCTGCGATGTTTGCCGACCTTATGATGTTTTTTCAAGGGCGACCAATCACGATCGACCAGTACATGCTACTCTTAGAACTTAGAGCAGGAGGTCATTATTTTCCCAGAGCGGGTCATTATAGTTTCGTCACAATAATGACCCCTCGATCACATACTCCATGCCATCGCCGCCTCCTCGGAGGAAACAATGGAAGTATGCATTAAGCCATATAAGGAATGAATTGTAGGTCATTATGTATTAGATAAGGAATGAGTTGTCGATCATTATTGACAATGATGCAAGAAATTAAATGATGCTGATTTGACAGTTTTTCAAGAATCTTAAAAGTTCCCCCACGCCGACAGCAGCGGTAAAAGCGGGGATTTCGTAGCGCCACCGAGCGGCTAGCTTGTGTCGCCTCCTCTAGCGACAGTGGTCTGTGGCATGCAGTCACGCACCAGGCACCACAAACACACCAAGAGATAGTCCACGCAGGAGCCATAAGTTACAGCTTGAGTAATAATGGGGGTAACGTCCTCAGTCTGTCTTCGTACTTCGCTGTCCGTCATTCTCCGCCCAACTCCCCCAGCTCAATGCTGTGCCACAGCCGATAGCCGGCCCCATCCCTGAGCCATGGCCGAGGACAGTCCCCGCCCCGAGGGGCTTCTGGAGTCTTTGGGATCTAGCCTTCAGATCCGGATGAAGCGAGAGATCAACATGCTCCACGCCGTCGGGATTATGACCGGGATCATCATCGGATCCGGAATCTTCGTGAGCCCCGCATCCATAGTCCAGAACTGTGGATCCATCGGTCTGGCTCTGATCTTCTGGGCCATACCAGGATTGGTCACCCTGGCTATCGTCCTATGTTACGCCGAGCTGGCCGGAGTGTTCCCGAAGGCGGGTGGAGACTACGCGTATTTCAAGGAGATTCTGGGTCCCTTACCAGCCTTTCTCAATGTCTGGGTCCAGTTCCTGGTCTCCTTCCCAACGTTCCTCGCCATTCTGGCCCTGACGACTACCAACTACTTGTTCTACCCGCTGTTCCCGGATTGTCACCTCCCTCCCGCCGCACAGAAACTATTCAGCATTTGGATATTAGGTAGGCTGGTGGTGGGGGGGGGGAGTCGGGGGTGGGGTGGGCATTGCGAGTCGGGGGTGGAACGGTGGAACGGGAGATGCGTGTGTGTGGGGGGGGGGGGGGGGGGAGGCGGGGGATGTGTGTGGGGGCGGGGGAGGGGTATTATTATCAGTTACCAATTGGCCTTGGCGGCCACGAAGGATGGCGGCAGATGACACATTCTAAACCACAGATGCGTCCAACAAGTGGGCGGGCCGAGTCAACGCACAAATTTATAATTAATATCGTTAATTACGACATGAATTAGCCTTCATCAAGTCTTCACCAAGCGTAGACGTGAAAACTCTCGTTCGACATCATGCTGTGTTAGAGTGCCTCCAGCCTAGACGAGCTTGCTCTCCACAAGGATTCCTTGTCACCCTCATTGCCTACAAGCAAAACTGGTTCCAAACCATACCGCTTGAGCAACTTTACGACCACTCGGTATTTAGGGTATGGTGTGTGGTTTGGTTGGCTGAAGTCGGCCGGGGGCATACATATGTATACATACATATGTACGTTTTATTAGCCATCGACTGCCCCCCCCCCCCGTGCGGCAATAAGGATATTTCTAGGATTCATTTCACTAAGATCTCTTAAATTTTGCTCGTAAAATTTAAACATTTGGATTGCCGGCCGGAAGAGAAATGAAAGTGCTAGACGTACTGAGTGCTAGATGTGCTGTCCGCTGTCTGCTGATTCTGCCAGGGACAGCGACACATTGTCAATGGATATTTCCAGATTACAGATCGACATATCACTGGTGGGCACTGTACAACTTCATAGGCGTGTGAATGAGAACGGGGGAGAGCGGTGTGGCAGGATGGGCGGTGCCGGGGGTGGGTGGTGTGGAAGAGGTTGTTTACTGGAGATATGGTGGGCCCGGCTGTGTGAATAGTTCACCCCGTGCTTTGAGTATGACCTGCTCTTGCTACCTGGCCGTGTCTCCTGCAAAACAAGCTTCAATCTATTCACGCTGCCTATTAAAGTTGGCGCAAAGGAACCTACAAAGGGCGGTATTCATAAAGACTACACCAAACAAGTTGACCCCCCCCCCTCCCGGGGGGGGGGGGGCACCAGATAAAATCTGGTGGCAGAACTCCTCGGGTGCCCTTTGATGCATGTAAAGAAGATAAAATTGATATTTTATACCTTGCGACCGGACACTCGTGAAAAATGTGCTTTCATAGGGCATAGGTTGTCGGAATAAAGAATAATTCGAGGGGATTTGCTTGGAACTGCGACATCAAACGGGTCGACGGAAGAAATACCCCTTCCGAGCGGATTTTTGAGGTGAAACGCCCCTATCGAGCGGATTTGGTATGTGAACAAGGAGGGGGGGGGGGGGGGCTTTACGGTGGACTCCTCACCCAAACCCAGCAATAAGGTAGATTTTCTTAATTAAGAAAGTACAAAATTTATATGGAATATGATTTAAGGACCATTAGCAAAACCACATCGCAACCACAACTAAGATGCAAAATATGCTTGTCACTGATACGTAACTATAGCAAAGTTACTCACAAACAATGTTTTCCCTGCCAAACGTTTTCAACGTTGATGCAAAAATGATGTATTAAGGTTCTTGGCGTATAAGAACGCATGTTTCCCATGCAATAAACAACGGGACATGTTGATAAGCCATTTATTTTGGTCAAACTGGTGCATCCTTCTCGGGAAAGAGAAAGATCTTCTGTACTACGTCATAAAGTTAACATTCACACAGTCTGACCGGAATTAAATGTTAATGTGCGCGGTCTTTATGTTGCGGGGGTCTTCCTGCTGTTGCTGACTAGCAGTGGACAAGCTAAACTAGTCCTAGTCCTGAAACATGCTTCTCTGGGCACGCTCGGTAAACCAGAGCGACAGATTTACCGAGCCTGCCCAGAGAGGCATGTTTCAGGTCTAGACTAGTCCTAAGTTCGAGGGGGTCGGCGCGACAGCTCAGTGGGCTAAAGCGCTCGCATTGAGTGCTCTGGTCAGGTGAGAGCCTAACGGCACGTGGGTCAGTGGTTCGAGCCCTGCTGTGGCCAGGTCTGTGTGGTCGCAGGATAAAGATCCCCTGTCTTTCCCATGTCTTTCGTAAAGAGTAGGGGGTTACCCCCGGGGGACATGGCTCCACTCTCCCTTCCTTCTCCCATTGACGTGACATGACCAAAAGTGGTTAAAGCGTCCTAACTAACCAACCAACCTAATTTCGAATCCGGGCCTAAACACCTAACCCGGGGCAAGTTTCATTAATCCATCATTCACCGGCCCGGGGCAATCCTTGGCCCAGGGTAGCCCTTGTGTACACGGTCATTTAATTGTCTGTTTCTGTTGCAGTGACGTTGGTGGCCCTGAACAGTGTCTACGTGCGCTACGTCACCCGCGTTCAGACGTTCTTCATGATCGTCAAGGTCATGGCCCTGATGCTCATCATCCTGCTGGGTGTGATTCAGATTGCCGAAGGTAGGGGCGGCACCGCATACAGCTGACCGCGGCATACACTGTGACATTGTCCAGGGAAGCTTACCCCGGGGACATGACTCGACCCTTCCATTCCTTCTCCCATTCACGCGATATCACAAACAGTGGTTAAAGCGTCCTGAACATACAATCAACAATGTAGGGTAGCTTACATCGTACATACACAAGGTGGCATTGTCCCACTTCTATCTCTGTTTCGCGTCCAATATCTTTACTTCAGGTCCAATATCTTTATTTTACGTTCAATATTTTTATTTCCCGTTCAATAATTATATTTTACGTTCAATATCATTATTTCACGTATAATATCTTTATTTCACATTCATTATCTTGATGTCACGTCCCATAGGTTGATTTCAGTCCAAAAATCTGATTCATGTATTTGGTTTCCGAAAAAACAGGACGAGTGAGTTTGCTACAAACGAGTTTTGAGGGGACCACGACAAACCCTGGAAACCTGGCGGTGGCCTTCGTTACTGGGGTCTTCACCTACGGAGGGTGGTAAGTACAATAACATAGACCACTTCGCTAATCGTAGTTCCAATTTTGCCACCGTGAGGCGCCACTGCATGTGCAATGCATTCTGGGTATTATTTTGGTCTTTGCGAGATGTCAAGATGGCGTCATCGCATGACAACGTATTTTGTAGACATTTAAACATGAAATAGTGTCATCTATGTAACGGAAAAGTTACGTAAGCTAAATGTAAGTTAGATATGCTCAATAATTTTATACATGCCTTGCCAATAACGTGGAAATATGGCATTAATCTCCATAGAAAAAAGTCAAGATATTTTTCCAAGATGGCGTATAATTGCGAAGTCGTGTATTGATGGGGTCTTCACCTACGGAGGGTGGTAAGGACAATAACATTGACGAGGTCTTCACCTACGGAGGCTGGTATAGAAAATAACATTGACGGGGTCTTCACCTACGGAGGGTGGTCAGGACAATAACATTGACGGGGTCTTCACCTACGGAGGGTGGTTAAGACAATAACATTGACGGGGTCTTCATCTACAGAGGGTGGTCAGGACAATAACATTGACGGAGTCTTCATCTACGGGGGTTGGTAAAGACAACGACATTGACGGGGTCTGCACCTACGGAGGGTGGTAAGGACAATAACATTGACGGGGTCTTCACCTACGGAGGGTGGTAAGGACAATAACATTGACGGGGTCTTCACCTACGGAGGGTGGTAAGGACAACAACATTGACGGGGTCTTCACCTACGGAGGGTGGTAAGGACAACAACATTCACGGGGTCTTCACCTACGGAGGGTGGTAAGGACAATAACATTGACGGGGTATTCACCTACGGAGGGTGGTAAGGACAATAACATTGACAGGGGTCTTCAGCTACGGAGGGTGGTAAGGACAATAACATTGACGGGGTCTTCAGCTACGGAGGGTGGTAAAGACAATAACATTGACGGGGTCTTCACCTACGGAGGGTGGTGAGGACAATAACATTGACGGGGTATTTACCTACGGAGGGTGGTAAGGACAATAACATTGACGGGGTCTTCACCTGCGGAGGGTGGTAAGGACAATAACATTGATGGGGTCTACACCTACCAAGGGTGGTAAGGACAATAACATTGACGGGGTCTTAAGCTACGGAGAGAGGTAAGGAGAATAACATTGACGGGGTCTTCACCTACGGAGGGTGGTAAGGACAATAACATTGACGGGGTCTTCACCTACGGAGGGTGGTAAGGACAATAACATTGACGGGGTCTTCACCTACGGAGGGTGGTAAGGACAATAACATTGACGGGGTCTTATCCTACGGAGGGTGGTAAGGACAATAACATTGACGGGGTCTTATCCTACGGAGGGTGGTAAGGACAATAACATTGACGGGGTCTTCACCTACGGAGGATGGTAAGGACAAGAACATTGACAATGAACTTGTACGTCGCTTCTATCCGCGTGGCGAGTCAGTACAGAATGCCAGTTAGTATCAGTGCAGTTCCATTTACAGTATGATGCGCAGTGCTTAGAGCTTCAAACTCTGTTGTAGGAATTCGATAACGATACATGCTGGCCGCAGTCCATGCTATATGTCCGCTCATGGATGTGTCACAATACTATTACGTTAAGTGGGACCCCGGATGGCATACATATAGCATGCGACTTTTCCCTTTCATGACATTGACATCTATTTTCTTCTTTCAGGAGCTATTTATTTTATCTCATTGAAGAGGTCAAGAACCCAGAGAAGTAAGTAACCCTCCATGGACTGACACAACGAAGCATGGGTAATAGTCACCGTAAAGGTAAATGGGTGGTGACGTCCCATTATAGTTCATAAAAGGAGAAATAGCGGGTCTTTATATGGGGCTCGTTGACACTTTCTATGGCATAGACACTTACAGACGGCACTTCAATGGCACTTGCCTACGCATTTCAATACACACTACTATTATGGCTCAGTGGGTTAGAGCGCTGACATTCAGTTCGCTAGCTACCTGAGAGCCTAACGACACGTGGATCGGTGGTTCGCACCCCGCTGTGGTCATATCTGTGTAGGAGGAGGATAAAGATGGCATGTCCTTCTTCGCAAAGAGTAGGGGGTTACTATCGCGCCAGTCCTGCGCGCAAGTAGAAACAAATACGATGTGTACAATGTTACCGCATTTATGTGACCAATTATTACTACTCTTCCAGACCGACTTGTATGCGATTCTCACGAAGGAAACCAAACAATGAGAACCCTGCTTTAAATATACGTCATAGACGGCAGTTTAATATATACACACTTGTGAACACACTTATTAATTTTTAATGCACGTACGGTCGCAATGACAAACGCCCGTATGGACGGTTTTAGAGAAGCGTTGATCAACCGCTTATAGTCACCCTTATGGACGCCCTTGGATTTACATATTCATGTATTTATGGACGTATTTACGGACGGCGTTATGGAAACCCTCATTGAAACCATTATCGACTATGAAGACCTTTACGGAAACCCAAATGTAAATCCTTATGAAAACCCAAATGAAAACCCTTATGGAAACCCTTATGGGCGTCCTAATGGGATCCCTTATGGAAACCTTATGGGCCTTCTAATGGGATCCCTTATGGAAACCTTATGGAGACCCTTATGATTACCGTTATGAAAACCCTTATGATTACCGTTATGAAAACCCTTATGATTACCGTTATGAAAACCCTAATGATTACCGTTATGAAAACCCCTATCATTACCGTTATGAAAACCCCTATCATTACCGTTATGAAAACCCTATCATTACCGTTATGAAAACCCCTATCATTACCGTTACGAAAACCTTTACGGGCTCCCTTAAAACGCACTTGCCTTTGCTCGTTGCATAACTACATAGACCCTGTGTAACTTTCTCCAGGATTGTACCACCTACGTGCATCCTATCCCTCACCCTGGTTATTGGGCTCTACGTCATGGCAAACGTGGCCTACTTCTCCGTGATGACACCAGAGGACATGATACAGTCGTCAGCCGTCGCCGTGGTAAGTCCTACTGGGCGCAACGCCAATTAAATAAGGCAAGTCAGCAGATTTCGTCGTGTATTGGGTATATTAATTTAGCGGTGTAAAGGTACTCATTTTTTATCACAGTTTTCATAGCGATTCTCTGGTGTACTGACAAAGCAAACACCAACACAGATGCTGGTATGTTACGGTGTTTTCGATTCTTTTCAAATCGTTTCATTTGATTGGCGAATTCCGTAGACCGCCCTTTGCCAGCCGATCCCTGTAAATCACCCATGGGCAGATGGGAGACTTTTGTACACTTTGTTAGGCATGGGTGATTTTTTTCCTAGATAGCATCAAAATTATCCCCCATTATATCAGCATGTTTTATCGTGACCAGTAAAACGACCGTTCTATATTATTCCGCAGTTTTCACTCTCGGATATTCGGATATATTCAGATATCTTCTCTATTTTCTAGGCTATTCTGGTGACGTTGACTTTCTGCGTCGGACCTGTGACCTTGATTTCTGCGGCGATCTTGTGACCTTCACACCCGGCGTTTTCCCGGTATGCCCTTTAACTCGCTGTGTTTGTTCACCTTTCAGACGTTCGCGGAGAGGACGCTAGGAAGGTTCTCGGTGGTGGTGCCAGTCCTCGTCGCGTGCTCCACCATCGGCGCCATGAACGGCGTGCTGCTGGGGGCGTCACGGTGAGGCAGTGTGTGTGTGTGGGGGGGGGGGGACTGCTGGTGGCGTCACGGTGAGGCAGTGTGTGTGGGGGGGGGCTGCTGGGGGCGTCACGGTGAGGCAGGGTGTGTGTGTGGGGGGGGGGGGCTAGTGAGGGCGTCACGGTGAGGCAGTGTGAGAGGGGGCTGCTGGGGGCGTCACGGTGAGGCAGTGTGGGGGAGGGGCTGCTGGGGGCGTCACGGTGAGGCAGTGTGGGGGGCGGCGGCTCGGGGCTTCACGGTGAAGCAGTGTTGGGAAGTGGGGGATGCTGGGGGCGTCACGGTGAAGCAGTGTGGGGGAGGGGGGTGCTGGAGGCGTCACGGTGAGGCAGTGTGGGGGAGGGGAGGCTGCTGGGGGCGTCACGGTGAGGCAGTGTGTAACTAATTTATTGAGGAAAATCGTTTATTTTATTGACATAGCTGGTCATCATTCTCTCCTCAGGAAGTACTTTGCGGCAGCTCGCGACAACTTGTTCCCGGACCTGCTGGTGACCATCAGCATGAATTATCTCACCCCCTGGGCCTCCATCTGGACCATGGTACGTCAGCCCCCCCCCCCCACATGCTGACCCCCTGGGCCTCCATCTGGATCATGGTACGTCAGCCCTGCCCCCATTTCATCCTCACCCCTGGGCTTCAATCTGCATCATGGATTTCTCTGGCGGCCATTATTCAAAATGGCGGACGAGGCCACT
This sequence comes from Arenicola marina, assembly GCA_964019135.1. Classification (NCBI taxonomy): domain Eukaryota; kingdom Metazoa; phylum Annelida; class Polychaeta; family Arenicolidae; genus Arenicola; species Arenicola marina. The sequence continues at coordinate 37,289,562 of OZ025257.1, read as the reverse complement.
GATAATACCCAATATCTCGAAAATGAATACCCATAGAGCCTTTAATTTCATGTCTTTATATAGAGGATCCCTTTCAACCCAGTGAACGATGAAAACAAAGCAGTTTGTACCTGTCCTATAATTGTCAGTACTGTTCTTGAGATCCAATGATGAAGCGCGAATAGCGAGCCATATAGTGTCCCCCTTCCCTCCCTGTGTTTACGCTCTGTTCTCATCACAGTGCCTCCTATCCTGCATCTACATCATCACGGGCGATGCCGCCGAGATGATAGAGTACCTGGGGTTTGTCGACACCCTCACGTACGCCATAGCCATATACTGCCTCCTATACCTGCGCTACACGAAACCCAAGCTGCACCGTCCTATCAAGGTAGGTATATTTCCTCCCCCCCCCCCCGCCCCCCACCCCCAGCCCCCGCCCCTTTTCAAATTCCTGGGTCCTCTCATGTACACACCGCGAAATGATATATCATCGATACATCCCTAACGCGTCTTCAGTTGGTTGGTTGTATATTCAGGACGCTTTAACCACTTTTGGTCATATCGCGTCAATGGGAGAAGGCAGGGAGAGTGGAGCTATGTCCCCGGGGGTAACCCCCTACTCTTTACGAAGAAGTACAAAAAATGTGAACAGAACAATACATCCCGTAAATCCATGAAAAGCTAATGAAAACTTAATGAAATTAATGAAAAGGGTATGAGCAGCTATGAGTAAAGGATGCTTATGTATACACACGTGTGGCATACACGTGCATTTGTGTTTATATGTTTAGTTTGTGAACCATTGCGACCTCCTCAAAAATCTGCATGAAATTTAACGCCAAACAATGTCAACTAGAGAAATCTTGAAATTCAATGAAATGAAATGTAAAATTTAGTTGAATTTTATTTTATTTTATTTTATTTCAAATTTAATTTAATTGATTCTCAGGTTCCACTAGTGCTGCCCATAATCTCGTTCGTCGTCTTGGTGATGGCGGCCATTCTGGGACTGTATCAGCAACCAAAGAAAAATGGTATCGGTATCCTCATCATCTTGTCTGGCGTCCCAGCCTACCTCCTGGGAGTCGTCTGGAGAGACAAGCCGCAAGCGTACAACAAAACGATAGGTGAGTAACAGGCAACAAGTGTACAACAAAACGATAGGTGAGTGACAGGCTACAAGTATACAACAAAGCGATAGGTGTTTGACGAGCTACAAGTGTGCAACAAAGCGATATGTGTGTGACGGGCTACACGTGTACAAAAAAATAGGTGTTCGACGGGCAACACGCTTACAATAAAGCGATAGGTGTGTGACAGGCAACCAGTATACAACAAAGCGATGGGTGTGCGACGGGCTGCAATTGTACAACAAAACGATAGGTGTGCGACGGGCTGCAATTTTACAACACATCGATAAGTGTGCGAAGGGCTGCAATTGTACAACAAAGCTATAGGTGGGCGACGGGCTACAAGTGTACAACAAAGCGATAGGTGTGCGACGGGCTGCAATTGTACAACAAAGCGATAGGTGTGTGACAGGCTACAAGTGTACAACAAAGCGATAGATGTGTGACGGACTACAAGCGTACAACAAAGCGATAGGTGAGTATTATCCGTGACAAACTCATAGAAATAACTGTCCAGCCAAAGAGAGCGCCAAGTCAATAGGGCAATAGTCTTAACGCGTCATAAGACCAGAGGTAAAGGGATATACTAGCTCTTAGCCAGTCAATAGACCATATTCTTAACAAATCAATACGGCAATACTCTTAACACGTCAATAAGTGAATCATATTCCAAAGGCAATGTAACAATAACATTTGGGGTTATTGATTCTGACTGTCATCACGGCCCCCGCCCCGCCCCCCCCCCGTGCGTTGTTTATGTTCGGGCGAATCTTTGTGTCAACAACGTTTTCCTCTGGATAAGCCCTGCCGATTCTTCCCCTTATTGTAGCTACTGTTTGGCTTCAGGCTCCATGACGTGCAGCATTCAGAGGACGTTTATGCTGGCCCCGTATGACAAGGAGAGCTGAACCGGCAATCATTGTAAAATATCACTACATACCATGTGTAGTATATATAGCAGCTACTTGCCATACCATCTTTCTGTATTATGCCCTTGTTTATGAATAAATATTTGTCGAACAAGAGCAAACAAATATATCACTACACAAGATAGTGAGTACACGTATTATTGAGTACATGAAAATATGCAAATGACAAGTTGTCAAATCACGTGACATCACTTTCAATCACGTGATCCAACCGGAGCCACATTCCACTCTCCCAGTAGAGGGCGCTCGCGCAACTCACAGTAAAGCTCCAACGCTCACCGACGGAGAGCGACAATAGTTCTCACCTCTGTGCCTTGTCGTTGATTGTTGACAGCAGACCGATCCAGGCTACGACACTAAGCCCCGCCCACGCTCGAGTCCTTTTACCTTACTCATGAATATGAAATTGACAATCAAAGCTGATGGTAGGCAGACATGGGGTAATCATAATCAGTAATCGTAATCGATTGTAATCGATTAAATTTTTCAAGTAATCGTAATCGTAATCGATTACATTGCTAATGTAATCGTAATCATGATTACTTTTGATGATTACTTTGCTATGTTCACTCGGGCTGTTTGATCTCCAATTGATCGTCATGCTTTCTATGTCGCCTGTATCATATAGGGAAACTCGCCACTGCAGTCTTACTCTAGAGATCCGACCCCCCTCGAAACCACCTTGGCCCTTCCTGCCCCACCCGACAAATAACCAGACATAACCAATTAAACTGGCTGGGGGTGCCACATTCTAATCCCCTCATTATCATGTTTGCATTGGATAGCTAGAAATAGTCCAGAGCGACTTAGGGGTCTATATGTTGGGAGCCGGTAGGTGGGTGGGGGCTGCGATGGGTAGGTAGGTGGGGGCTGTGATGGGTAGGTAGGTAGGTGGGGGCTGTGATGGGAGGGTGGTAGATGCTTGTGTTATTGTTCTCTATATAGATTGATTGGAAGAGGTGTTGTTATAAAACGAACTCGATTCGGTCAGAACTGGTGCACGGCGATGTTTGGTGTGGTGGCTGGACTAGATTTCCTTAATTGTGTCATAAAACGGTGTGGCTTCCTTTAGTTCCATGGTATTTAACATAGAGGTAAAGTTCTAAAGTTTAAATGAATCCAGCAAGATAGAGGTGCGATTATCCGTCAGTGTTGTGTTTTTGATTTCAATTACGTCGAAAAACAGTCCATGTAATCACGATTGTAATCATGATTACATTGAATGTAATCGTAATCGATTACTTTCATAGTTCCTGTAATCGTAATCGTAATCGTAATCATGGAATTCCTAAGTAATCGTATTCGTAATCGATTACATTTACAAGGTAATCACCCCTTGCCTGATGGCAGGTAAAAGTGAGAAACACTTATCTCTGAAACTGCCAAGAAAGTAACATGCTGCTTTGTTTGTCCGACTTGTTTGTCCGACATAATGCATGCTTTTTTTACCACATGATTGGATAAAAGCAACAGTGACGTCAGCGAATGATTGACAGCCTAGATCGGTCTATTACCATTACTATGTCACCTTGCATCTGGCGTGACGTCACATGTGCAATGTATCGAGCGAGAAAGATTGATTTTATTTATTTATTTCCCTTCATTTGCTAAAGAGTTACATGAAATCCAAATACAAGTAACACAACTCACATAACACCAAACGTAAAAAGGGAACTAAATACAACAAAAGAAAGCTTTAACAAGTACATATTCACTAGGTATCTATCCACTAGGTATAGCGGGTCAGGTCAGTAGTACCTCAGGGTACGTTCATATGAGAGGACTTGCCACGCACTCGCACAAACGCTCAAAAAACAGCGCGCTCATTGGCTGATAACGGCATGTTTGGACGTTTGCCTAGAATTAAAGCTGTTTGTTCCTTTTCTTCGCAGTTGTGAATGAATGCACTTAATTGAACACTGCAGAGGTTTGTCAAATTGGTCCAAAAAGATTCTCTAGCTGGTAAATACTTACAACATGAGTGAAGGTAGTGGGCCAGGCCATCTGAGTAGACCTTCCCGCAATAGTTACACACATGTACTTCGTGTTCCTCACTAATTACACAATTAAGGTGGGCGAGATCTCGATACTGTCGTCGGAGGCAGGGACTAATTTTTTCTAGGGTCCAAATTGGATGCATCTGTTGCAGTTCTCCGCGAACCTTCTGTCAATCGTTCAAATTTAACTCCACTGGTAAATGTGGGATATATTGCGTTCCACCAGTCCCTTATGTTTGCATTAACAAGGCGCTTCCATCCACTTTTGAGAGCAACTGTCAGCATAGAACTGATTAAAATAACTCAGCAAATGATATTTCATAAATATATTAACTAAGTCGCTTACAGAGCCACCTTGCTGCGCTCTATGGGTTTTGGTTTGAAATTGACGCAGACGCTCTACGAAAACAGCCTTACCTAGTTTAGTATCAATAAGGCGACAAAGGCTACCACAAAAATACAGTTTTTTTCGATCAATCTCGCACAGTAGGTGTTTTTCATTTAACATAGATCAGCTTATCGTTAGGCTTGCCCTCTTTAGAAAGCCTTGAATAACTCAGAGGACAGAGGCGTGAGCACGCTCTAGCTTCTTGATTTCTTGCTTGGTCTGTTTGTTCCAAAGCTCCGCCCCATAGAGAGCACGTGGCAATACCACAGTCCGGTAAAGCTTTAATGCCGTAAGGCAGCTCATGTTTGAGCCCGAAACTCCTTTTCCGATTATGGCCATTAAAGTTCTCCGAATTTTCATAGCTACCTCTTCAGCTCTCCCTAGTGTCTGTTGCTGAGCGTTCAGTTTCACACCAACATGAGTATATTCAACCACTTCATCGATTCTTTCACCATACAGAATAATGTTTGTCTTGAAAAGTCTTTCTTTCTTGCGTTTTCGCAACTCACCAAAAACCATCAACTTTGATTTAACAGGGTTATACCTAACTCTCCATTGGCGACTATAATTTTCACGAATGTCCACAAGACCCTGCAGGCCCTTTGCAGTGAGGGCGCAGAGAGCTATGTCGTCGGCTTGTAGGGTACCACCGGATGGCACTGGACCGTCCTGGCCCCTAGAGGGCACGTACTTAATGTAACTGCCAAGTCGTGAATAAAGATCATATAATACCATGGACCCATAATCGATCCCTGTCGGATGGATCTACATGTGGGAATATCCTTAGAGGCAACACCGTTACAAACCACATTTGATACCATATGTCTTCATGTGACGCGTATAACAAACGCCAGAATTTTCCACGCACATCAAATTCGTGCAACTTAACAAACAACCCACAATGCCACAATGTGTCAAAAGCGCTAGATGAATCGAGTAGTACAAGAAATAAACGCGAATTTTGTTCACAATTATATTGGATGCACTCTTGCACTTCGTAAGAAGCAAAACAAACTGCACATCGACTCCTGGTATGCATTCTGATTAGCAGAATGAAACTTTCAACCAGTGCGCGGTATCCAGGTTTTGAATTTTACCAATATTATCTTTTCGAACACTTCGATATAACCGTTAATAACGCAATGCCACTGTAATTTTTGCGGTCATCTTCGTATTTCGGCGAACCTTTGTATAGGGTATAAATTAAACCTCTTTTCATCTCCACTGGGACACATTCATATATATAAATACCATTAAACAATTTCTGTCTGGCAAATTACGAGGTTCGGTCTTCCAAACGTCAGATGCTCGTTGGTCAAACCATCATGGCCGCCTTTCTTCCCCAGCTTCAGTTTCTTAAGTTCGTCTTCTATATCGGAAGGCGTAAACTCATGACATATATCATCTGTTTCGTCAGCCGTTAAAAGTTTTAAACGACTTACATAGTTTCGGGCATACGCATTTGTTACTTCGTCGAATTGACTATCATCGTTTACTGACGTGCTGGTGTCTACTGCCTGATACAAATTAGTGAAATAATCAAACCAGACAGCGGCCTGTCCTTCGTGGCCGCGATGGGCTACACCATCTACTATGAGGGGGCGATTAACCAAACCTTTCTTTTTGCGACACTTGTTGATCATGGACCAAAACTTCTATTGATCAATTTCGCAATATTTGTCTAGCTCGTAGAAAAAAATCTTGTTCTTCTTCGTGGCGTAACTTTCGCAAATGCACTCTAGATCGACGCTTTAATCTTTATACCGTTTGTAATCCTCATTATTGGAGTCTCGGGGCGCCCATGGCTAACCCACTGCTTGCGAGCGTCGTACCTTGACTTGTGGTGAGTTTTCAAAACAAATTTTCCAGAACGGTTTGAGATAATCTTATCTTTAACGATGCAGCCGCTGAGAGACTCTAGCATGTAATTAATCGGCCCCGTGTATCGGTCGAAAATACATTGAGTGCTCAAATTATTCCACTTAAAGGTAGGCGCAATGGAGTACTGTCTCGCCTGTTAAATACATGAAGGTTAAATTTAGCAATTATTGGTAAGTGATCCGAAGAGTTCAACTCGTGATCATCAGCTACTAAAGCCGAAATAACTAAATCACGGTGATGACTTTGAATAAGAATGTGATCTATTAATGTTTATTGCCCTCCGTCAAAAGGACAGTATGTATATGCTGGTCCCGTACACATATCTTTTACAGATAATGAACACATCTCCAGTAGACAAACGAACCTCTGTAACTCTCTCGATCTCGAGCTGGGGACACTTCGGCACCTAGCCCCTTCCAGCTGTCCATTAAGGTCACCTACAATAATCACTTCAGAAAATGTAACATACATTTTAGAGCCCACGAAATGGATTAATTATTATAGTAAATTTTAGCCGTGAGTCATGCGAGCTCTGTTGACACAAATATTCGCCCCAACATCAAAAACACGGACCGCACGTGTTGATGTCACTTCAGAAGGGGGGTGACAGAATCAGGAACCCCAAATGTTATTGTTACATTGCCTTTGGAATATGATTCACTTATTGACATGTTTGGAGTATTGTCTTATTGACGTGTTAAAGAGTATTGCCGTATTGATTTGTTAAGAACATGGTCTATTGACTTGGTAAGAGCAAGTATATCCCTTTACCTCTGGTCTTATGACGCGTTAAGATATTGCCTTATTGACATGGCGCTTAAGCCTAAGATAACTTTCCTCTCTTTGACTGGACAGTTATTTCGATGAGTTTGTCAGGGATAATACTCACCTATCGCTTTGTTGTACGCTTGTAGTCCGTCACACACCTATCGCTTTGTTGTACACTTGTAGCCTGTCCCACACCTATCGCTTTGTTGCACAATTGCAGCCCGTGGCACACCTATCGCTTTGTTGTACACTTGTAGCCCGTCGCACACCTATCGCTTTGTTGTACAATTGCAGGCCGTCGCACACCTATCGCTTTGTTGTACAATTGCAGGCCGTCGCACAACTATCGCTTTGTTGTACAACTGCAGGCCGTCGCACACCTATCGATTTGTGGTACAATTGCAGCCCGTCGCACACCTATCGCTCTGTTGTACAATTGCAGCCCTTCACACACCTATCGCTTTGTTGTACGCGTGTTGCCCGTCGAACAGCTATTGTTTTTCTTTGTACACTTGTAGCCCGTCACACACATATCGTTTTGTTGCATACTTGTAGCTCGTCAAACACCTATCGCTTTGTTGTATACTTGTAGCCTGTCACTCACCTATCGTTTTGTTGTACGCTTGTAGCCTGTCACTCACCTATAGTTTTGTTGTACGCTTGCGGCTTGTCTCTCCAGACGACTCCCAGGAGGTAGGCTGGGACGCCAGACAGGATGATGAGGATACCGATACCATTTTTCTTTGGTTGCTGATACAGTCCCAGAATGGCCGCCATCACTAAGACGACGAGCGAGATTATGGGCAGCACTAGTGGAACCTGAGAATTAATTAAATTAAATTTGAAATAAAATAAAATAAAATTTAACTAAATTTTACATTTTATTTCATTGAATTTCCAAATTTCTCTAGTTGACACTGTTTGGCGTTAAATTTCGTGCAGACTTTTGAGGAGGTCGCAATGGTTCACAAACTAAACATATAAACAAAAATACACGTGTATGCCATATGTGTGTATACATAAGCATCCTTTACGCATAGCTGCTCATACCCTTATCATAAATTTCATTAAATATTCATTAAGTTTTCATGGATTTACGGGATGTATTGTCCTGTTCACACTAGCATTTTTTACGGAATGTGCGCGATTTCATCTCTAACGGTTAAAACCGGAAACGACTACCGAACGTTAACGACGTAGTACACAAGAAAGCCATGTGTGGAGCCGGCCCGGTGCCTCAGTGGGTTAGAGCCCTCGCATTGAGTACTGTGGCCTAACGGCACGTGGATCGATGGTTCGAGCCCCGCTGTGGCCATGTCTGTGTGGTCGCAGGATCAAGATCCCATGTCCTTCTTCGTAAAGCGTAGGGGGTTACCCCCGGGGACATGGCTCCACTCTCCCTTCCTTCTCCCATTGACGCGATATTAACAAAAGTGGTTAAAGCGTCCTGAATATACAACCAACCACCTAAAGATGCGTTAGGGATGTATCGATGATATATCATTCCGCGGTGTGTACATGAGAGGACCCAGGAATTTGAAAAGGGGCGGGGGCTGGGGCGGGGGGGGGATATACCTACCCTGATAGGACGGCGCAGCTTGGGCTGCGTGTAGCGCAGGTATAGGAGGCAGTATATGGCTATGGCGTAGGTGAGGGTGTCGACAAACCCCAGGTACTCTATCATCTCGGCGGCATCGCCCGTGATGATGTAGATGCAGGATAGGAGGCACTGTGATGAGAACAGAGCGTAAACACAGGGAGGGAAGGGAGACACTATGTGGCTCGCTATGCGTGCTTCATCATAGGATCTCAAGAACAGTACGGACAATTATAGGACCGATACAAACTGCTTTGTTTTTTATCGTTCACTGGGTGGAGAGGGATCCCCTATATAGAGACATGAAATAATGGGTATTATTAGTGGCCTCGTCCGCCATTTTGCAAAATGGCCGCCAGAGCTTCCAGGGTTAAAATCTGTCTTGACACTATAGCTAAATTTGACTACAATGATATCAGGGACAAGTGTGCCAAATTTCATGCTTTAACCACAAAATGCACAATTCGACCTAATTTTGTCGCTTATCCGCTGGACTACTTGGGTAGGTTTCCAATGGTGAGTTGCTGCACGGCAGACCAACCGGTCGTGGGTTCGCACCCACACATCTGCGGCGTTGTATGGGCGGGGAGGACGGGCGGCGCGTTTGATGCAACTCCATTTGGGGGTAGGGGGCCGGGGTGGGGTGGCGGGTGGATGACGTGCCATGGTGTAGGCCGAGGCCCAGGGGATGAGGATGAAGGGGGCAAGGGGAGGGGCAGGGCATGCACCATGGTCCAGGTGGAGGCCCAGGGGTGAGGATGAGGGGGGGGGGCTGACGTACCATGGTCTAGGTGGAGGCCCAGAGGTGAGGGTGAGGGGAGGGGCTGACCTACCATGGTCCAGATTGATACCCAAGGGGTGAGCATGAGGGGGGGGGGGGGCTGACGTACCATGGTCCAGATGGAGGCCCAGCGGGTGAGGTAATTCATGCTGATGGTCACCAGGAGGTCCGGGAACAAGTTGTCGCGAGCTGCCGCAAAGTACTTCCTGAGGAGAGAATGATCACCAGCTATGTAAATAAAATCAACGATGTTCCTCAATAAATTAGTTACACACTGCCTCGCCGTGACGCCCCCAGCAGCCCCCCACCCCCCCTCCACACATACACACTGCCTCACCGTGACGCCCCCAGCAGCCCCCCCCCTCCCCCCCACTGCCTCACGCCACCAGCACCCGCCTCCCCCACACTGCTTCACCGTGACGCCCCCAGCACCCCCGCCCCCCCACACACACTGCCTCACCGTGAAGCCCCCAGCTCCCCCCCCACACTGCTTCACCGTGAAGCCCCCAGCCTCCCCGCACATTGCCTCACCGTGACGCCCCTAGCAGCCCCTACCCCCCACACTGCGTCACTGTGACGCCCCAGCAGCCCCCCCCCCCCCCCGCACTACCCCACCGTGACGCCCCTAGCAGCCCCCCACACTGCCTAACCGTGACGCCCTCAGCGCCCCCCCCCCTCACACTGCCTCACCGTGACGCACCCAGCAGCCCCCCCCCACACTGCCTCACCGTGACGCCCCCAGCCGCCCCCCCCACTGCCTCACCGTTACGCCCCCAGCAGCCCTCCCACACTGCCTCACCGTGACGCCCCCCAGCAGGCCCCCCCCACACACCCTGCCTCACCGTGACGCCCTCACTAGCCCCCCCCCCGCAAACACACCCTGCTTCACCGTGACGCCCCCAGCAGCCCCCCCCCCCCCACACACACACTGCCTCACCGTGACGCCCCCAGCAGCACGCCGTTCATGGCGCCGATGGTGGAGCACGCGACGAGGACTGGCACCACCACCGAGAACCTTCCTAGCGTCCTCTCCGCGAACGTCTGAAAGGTGAACAAACACAGCGAGTTAAAGGGCATACCGGGAAAACGCCGGGTGTGAAGGTCACAAGATCGCGGCAGAAATCAAGGTCACAGGTCCGACGCAGAAAGTTAACGTCGCAAGTCCGACGTGAAAAGTGAACGTCCAAGTCCGACGTGAAAAGTTAACGCCACAAGTCCGACGTGAAAAGAGAACGTCACAAGTGCGACCTAGAAAGTCAACGTCACCAAAATAGCCTAGAAAATAGAGAAGATATCTGAATATATCCGAATATCCGAGAGTGAAAGCTGCGGAATAATATAGAACGCTCGTTTTAGTTCTCACGACAAAACATCCTGATATAATGGGGGGTAATTTGCTGCTATCTAGGAAAAGAATCACCCATGCCTAACAAAGTGTACAACAGTCTCCCACCTGCCCATGGGTGATTTACATGAATCGGCCGGCAGAGGGCGGTCTACGGAATTTGCCAATCAAATGAAACGATTTGAAAAGAATAGAAAACACCGTAACACACTAGCGTCTTTGTTGCTTTGCTTTGTTAGTACACCAGAGAATCGCTATGAAAACTGTGATAACAAATGAGTACTTTCACAGCGCTAAATTAATATACCCAATACACGACGAAGTCTGCTGACTTGCCTTATTTAATTGGCGTTGCGCCCAGTAGGACTTACCACGGCGACGGCTGACGACTGTATCATGTCCTCTGGTGTCATCACGGCGAGGTAGGCCACGTTTGCCATGACGTAGAGCCCAATAACCAGGGTGAGGGATAGGATGCACGTGGGTGGTACAATCCTGGAGAAAGTTACACAGGGTCTATGTAGTTATGCAACGAGCAAAGGCAAGTGCGTTTTAAGGGAGCCCGTAAAGGTTTTCATAACGGTAATCATAAGGGTTTTCATAACGGTAATCATAAGGGTTTTTATAACGGTAATCATAAGGGTTTTCATAACGGCAATCATAAGGGTTTTCATGACGGTTATCATAAGGGTTTTCATAACGGTAATCATAAGGGTCTCCATAAGGTTTCCATAGGGGATCCCATCTTAGGCCCATAAGGTTTTCATAAGGGATCCCATTAGGATGCCCATAAGGGTTTCCATAAGGGTTTTCATTTGGGTTTTCATAAGGATTTACATTTGTGTTTCAGCAAAGGTCTTCATAAGAGAGTCGATTATCATAATGGTTTCCATAAGGGTTTCCCTAACGGCGTCCGTAAATACGTCCATAAATGCATGAATATGTAAATCCAAGGGCGTCCACAAGGGCGACTATAAGCGGTTGAATAACGCTTATCAAAAACCGTCCATACGGGCGTTTGTCATGGCGACCGTACGTGCATTAAAAATTAATAAGTGTGTTCACAAGTGTGTATATATTAAACTGCCGTCCTTGACGTTTATTTAAAGCAGGGTTCTCCTTGTTTGGTTTCCTTCATGAGAATCGCATACAAGTCGGTCTGGAAGAGTAATAATAATTGGTCACATAAATGCGGTAACATTGTACGCATCATATTTGTTTCTACTTGATTGTGGGGCTGGCGCGATAGTAACCCCCTACTCTTTGCGAAGTAGGACATGCCATCTTTATCCTGCTCCCACACAGATATGACCACAGCGGGGCGCGAACCACCGATCCACGTGTCGTTAGGCTCTCAGGTAGCCAGCGAACTGAATGTCAGCGCTCTAACCCACGGAGCTATAATAGTAGTGTGTATTTAAGTGCGTAGGCGAGTGCCATTGAAGTGCCGTCTGTAAGTGTCAATGCCATAGAAAGTGTCGACAAGCCCCATATAAAGACCCGCTATTTCTCCTTTTATGAACTATAATGGGACGTCACCAACCATTTACCTTCACGGTGACTACTACCCATGCTTCGTTGTGTGAGTCCATGGAGGGTTTCTTACTTTTCTGGGTTCTTGACCTCTTCGATGAGATAAAATAAATAGCCCCTGAAAGAAGAAAATAGATGTCAATGTCATGAACGGGAAAAGTCGCATGCTATATGTATGCCATCCGGGGTCCCACTTAACGTAATAGTAATTGTGACACATCCATGAGCGGACATATAGCATGGACTGCGGCCAGCATGTATCGTTATCGAATTCCTGCAACAGAGTTTGAAGCTCTAAGCACTGCGCATCATACTGTGAATGGAACAGCACTGATACTAACTGGCATTCTGTACTGACTCGCCACGCGGATAGAAGCGATATACAAGTTCATTGTCGATGTTCTTGTCCTTACCACCCTCCGTAGGTGAAGACCCCGTCAATGTTATTGTCCTTACCACCCTCCGTAGGTGAAGACCCCGTCAATGTTATTGTCCTTACCACCCTCCGTAGGTGAAGACCCCGTCAATGTTATTGTCCCTTACGCCCCTCCGTAGGTGAAGACCCTGTCAATGTTATTGTCATTACCACCCTCCGTAGCTGAAGACCCCGTCAATGTTATTGTCCTGACCACCCTCCGTAGGTAAAGACCCCGTCAATGTCATTGTCCTTACCACCCTCCGTAGGTGAAGACCCCGTCAATGTTATTGTCCTTACCACCCTCCGTAGGATAAGACCCCGTCAATGTTATTGTCCTTACCACCCTGCGTAGGTGAAGACCCCGTCAATGTTATTGTCCTTACAACTCTCCGAAGGGGAAGACCCCATCATTGTTATTGTCCTTACCACCCTGCGTAGGTGAAGACCCCGTCAATGTTATTGTCCTTACAACTCTCCGAAGGGGAAGACCCCATCATTGTTATTGTCCTTACAACCCTCCGAAGGGGAAGACCCCATCATTGTTATTGTCCTTACCAACCTCCGTAGGTGCAGACCCCGTCAATGTTATTGTCCTGACCACCCTCCGTAGGTGCAGACCCCGTGAATTTTATTGTCCTTACCACCCTCCGTAGGTCAAGACCCCGTCAATGCTATTGTCCTTACCACCCTCCGTAGGTGAAGACCCCATCAATGTTATTGTCCTTACCACCCTCCGTAGGTGCAGACCCCGTCAATGTTATTGTCCTTACCACCCTCCGTAGGTGAAGACCCCATCATTGTTATTGTCCTTACCACCCTCCGTAGGTGCAAACCCCGTCAATGTTATTGTCCTTACCACCCTCCGTAGGTGAAGACCCCATCAATGTTATTGTCCTGACCACCCTCCGTAGGTGCAGACTCCGTCAATGTTATTGTCCTTACCACCCTCCGTAGGTGCAGACCCCGTCAATGTTATTGTCCTGACCACCCTCCGTAGGTGCAGACCCCGTCAATGTTATTGTCCTGACCACCCTCCGTAGGTGCAGACTCCGTCAATGTTATTGTCCTTACCACCCTCCGTAGGTGCAGACCCCGTCAATGTTATTGTCCTGACCACCCTCCGTAGGTGCAGACTCCGTTAATGTTATTGTCCTTACCACCCTCCGTAGGTGCAGACTCCGTCATTGTCATTGTCCTTACCACCCTCCCTAGGTGAAGACCCCGTCAATGTTGTTGTCCTTACCACCCTCCGTAGGTGAAGACCCCGTCAATGCCATTGTCCTTACCACCCTCCGTAGCTGAAGAGCCCAGTAACAAAGGCCACAGCCAGGTTGCCAGGGTTTGTCGTAGTCCCCTCAAAACTCGTTTGTAGCAAACTCACTCGTCCTGTTTATTCGGAAACAAAATACATGAATGAGATTTTTGGACTGCAATCAAGCTATGGGACATGACATCAACATAATGAACGTGAAATAAGGATATTGGACGTGAAATTATGACATTGAATGTAAAATAAAACTGTTGAACAGGGAAATAAAAATATTGAACGTAAAATAAAGATATTGGACCTGAAGTAAAGATATTGGACGCGAAACAGAGATAGAAGTGGGACAATGCCACCTTGTGTATGTACGATGTAAGCTACCCTACATTGTTGATTGTATATTCAAGACGCTTTAACCACTGTTTGTGATATCGCGTGAATGAGAGAAGGAATGGAAGGGTCGAGTCATGTCCCCGGGGTAAGCTACCCTGGACAATGTCACAGTGTATGCCGCGGTAAGCTGTATGGGGTGCCACCCCCTACCTTCGGCAATCTGAATCACACCCAGCAGGATGATGAGCATCAGGGCCATGACCTTGACGATCATGAAGAACGTCTGAACGCGGGTGACGTAGCGCACGTAGACACTGTTCAGGGTCACCAGCGTCACTGCAACAGACACAGACAATTAAATGGCCGTGTACACAAGGGCTGCCCTGGGCCAAGGATTGCCCCGGGCCGGTGAATGATGGATTAATGAAACTTGCCTCGGGTTAGGTGTTTAGGCCCGGATTCGAAATTAGGTTGGTTGGTTACTTAGGACGCTTTAACCACTTTTGGTCATATCACGTCAATGGGAGAAGGAAGGGAGAGTGGAGCCATGTCCCCCGGGGGTAACCCCCTACTCTTTACGGAAGACATGGGAAAGACAGGGGATCTTTATCCTGCGACCACACAGACCTGGCCACAGCAGGGCTCGAACCACTGACCCACGTGCCGTTAGGCTCTCAGGTGACCAGAGCACTCAATGCGAGCACTTTAGCCCACTGAGCTGTCGCGCCGGCCCCCTCGAACTAGAGGACTAGTCTAGACCCGAAACATGCCTCTCTGGGCACGCTCGGTAAATCTGTCGCCCCGGTTTACCGAGCGTGCCCAGAGAGGAATGTTTCAGGGCTAGGACTAGTTTAGCTTGTCCACTGCTAGTCAGCAACAGCAGGAAGACTCCCGCAACAGAAAGACCGTGCACATTAACATTTAATTCCGGTCAGACTGTGTGAATGTTAACTTTATGACGTAACGTAAAGTGCCCTAAAGTCATCACCTTCTTTTTTCGGAGACACGTCACGGCATACAGCGAATAGTACTTACGGTACCGAGCGTTGGGATTTATTCCTTTAGAAGAATAAATGTGTTTTGAACAAGAATAATGCACCAAGTGACGTCAACGTGGTATTTTATCACAAGAAAAATACATGTAAAGTGGTGAGGGTAAAAAATTACGGACTTAGGACTCTCGTGTCCAAAAGTCGTCACGCCAGGTGACCATATGTCGTCAGGGCGACTTAAGTTTAGGGGAAAAAATAACACCGGCTTTAAAGAAACAGTTTGTATAAAGAGTTTCACTAAACGGCCTTTGACTATGGCCCACGTCCCAAGAAATTGCCTTGTGAACCGGCCTTGACTATCGTTCTTGTCGGCGGAAGACCATGTAGCATGTAAGATGGTTCAGCACGTAACGAACTGTAGACGGGAACGAATACAAAGTCTTCTGGCGTCCTCGTCTTTGAATGTCTGGCTGTACGATGCCAATGGTTGCGGTTCGTCAGCCACGTATTCCGTTGTCAGTAGGCTGTGGTATCCATTTTAGGTTGGTTTGCAGTAGTTGATCCATACGGCGTTGCGTTCAGTATCACTCCGACGGATAACCTGATGGTGAAGGAAGTATAATTGAGTTCAGCCATATGACATGACGGTAGCCTCAGCCTCTTTTCTGCATACCTAATATTCTGCACACCAGCGCTCTACCAGAGAGGCACCCCATGCAATAAACGTTGCATTGTTGGTAGAGATGGAGTTTGCAGCAAGGTAATGGCCTTGAGCAAAGAAGGTGACGTCCAGATAGGTTTCGTTGTGAAGCGTCTTTTCAATGGCTAGACGGACCCTGATCTCTGCATGGTGGTCCTGGCAGTCAAACATAAAACTTCCGGCTCGGCGAAGACAGCTGCCAACATGGTAGAGCTTCAAATGTATGAGGGAATCATTGGCCAACAACAGCGACGTGGACAGGATCCTCTTGTTGAGCTTTTGAAGGTACAGTTTCCGCTTGCGTGGAGACAGTGACCTTTCGATGGCTTCTATTGCAAGACTTGGAGGGCAAGACTGAATAGCATTGTCATCTGGCGCACTCACAAGGACTGTATCTGGGGGACCGTGACTTGGCGAAACAGCCTCAGCTGTCACGTGGGCCAGGTATCCATGGCCCGCCGTCGTGTGACACTTGTGCGCATGTTGATGGTGCTGCACTCTCATCAGGCGACTAAGCATCTCCAGCTGGAACGTTTTGAACTTAGGTGCTTGCATTGCCGGGCGCACTGGATCTTGGCGGACAGTGCCTTGTTCAACGGTAAATTCCGCTTTTCCTAAATGATTCGTTTATGATTGCAGGAGCTATTGTTTTCTGCAAAAAAACACGAAACACAACGGGAACGGATTACTTGTTTATCCATGTATCCCCACGCAACATTTTTGCATTGTGCATATCCTTGCTTAGTTGTGCTTTCATTATTCTATAAATGGCGACGTTACATGATTGCTGGATGTGCGTTGGCTTGGTGGGAATAGTAGCGTAATAGGTTAATAAGCATTATTTGCAATAGCGAGATATTGGTGCTCCATCTTTAGGGAGTAGCAGTGGCCTTTCAGCAGAGGCTTGTCTGAGGAAGCTCTTCGAAAACCACTAAGCATATATTTCTCTATGGATGAACCCGGAATCAGATGAGCTGCATGTGGCGTTGACGGGCCCGCTGTCGGCATAAGCCCTTCCGGCTTGGAATCCCTTCTTGAATATTGAGAGGCGGGATGCTGGTCCCTGGATGCATTTAGACAGCACAGCACTGTTACACGAGAGCATCTTCCTGCTTCAAGGCATGGCACCGCTTGTTTTTCACCGGAACGAGCACTTGCTGAGTCAATCGGTTGAGCGCAATCCTAAATTTATCAGTTATATTTAGGTGGGGCTGCTGGTCAAGAGTAGATCGTCTACAAGTGCAATCTTAAGGGTCGCAAAATAATGTCGCCAATTACATCGGAGGTAGCATTTACGACTCTTCCCCGATCAGCTGCTTCAGGCTTCCTTAATGAGATATCCTTATGTCTATTTCGAAACCCTCACCACCACTTAAGAGAGGGATCTTTTTCCCCGAAGCACTTGCTGTTTTTTGGCGGCGAAGCCTAGGACTGGCATTCGCGTCACATGATGTAAGTGATGTATCGCATAATATGCCTCCTCATCCTCGTAGGACAATGCCTTGGCCGGGCGTCGTGGAACATTCAATTCCCTTGATGCTGAGGCAATAGTGCCATTACCATGCATGGCTCACTGCCTCAAAAGCATTACCCATGTCATCCTCTGACCACTTTTATCTGGCATGAGGATATCTATTTCGCAATTTGGAATTGCGTGTCCGGATGATAAGAACTGGAATGAAGCTAAAGTTTTGTTTAAAATTGAATGGCATATTTCGTTGCTACTATATCACTAGAGAAACAAACACTTGCAGTCTTTACCACATTATAGTATTTCACTAAAATTAAGCATCCACATCTTGAGGGGCCGGCCCGGTAGCTCAGTGGGTTAGAGCGCTCGCATTGAGTGCTAATTGACGCGATATGACCAAAAGTGGTTAAAGCATCCTGAATATACAACCAACCAACCAACACATCTTGAGGCCTCTGTTTAATTTAAAAGGTATGTTTGATATCCCTACTGGTCGACGGGGGAACAAATATTTGTTTCTTTAATAAAGATGATTATTATTTTATTATGAGTGAATTAGTCTGAAAGAAACTGCACATGACGACATTAGGACACCCCTGACGTCTTAAAGGACACATCTGCAAAAGGGGGACTTAAAGTCGTCAATCGCACCATTTTAGGTGTCCGCATGTCGTCACATTTCTCAGGTTCTGATTGCTTACAACTAAGAAGAGATCCTCCATACGGGTACTTTTGATTGGTGCTTTCAGCGTCTTGTGTCACAGGTAGTTTACCACTGCCTCCCGCCATTGCTAAGTATGAGCAATTGCAAGCAGAGCGGTATGTGGCTCCCTCGTTGTTCATTGTGTTCTATATGAGGGGTACCTCCATTTACGCACCCCCCCCCCCCGGGAGGGGGGGGGGGGGCGCACCAGACTTGTTTGGTGTAGTCTTTATGAAGTCTTTATGAATACCGCCCTTTGTAGGTTCGTTTGCGCCAACTTTAATAGGCAGCGTGAATAGATTGAAGCTTGTTTTGCAGGAGACACGGCCAGGTAGCAAGAGCAGGTCATACTCAAAGCATGGGGTGAACTATTCACACTGCCGGGCCCACCATATCTCCCATAAACAACCTCTTCCACCCCCCCCCCCCCCCGGCACCACCCATCCTGCCCCACCGCTCTCTCCCGTTCTCATTCACACGCCTATGAAGTTGTACAGTGCCCACAAGTGATATGTCTGTAATCTGGAAATATCCATTGACAATGTGTCGCTGTCCCTGGCAGAATCAGCGAACAGCACATCTATTTTACGAGCAAAATTTAAGAGATCTTAAAGACCTCGTTATTTCAATTTTTTCATTCTTGAATTTGAAGTTGGCCCCAGGCCGACTTCAGTCAACAAAACCACACACCATACCCTTGTTATCGTAAAGTTGCTCAAGCGGTATGGTTTGGAACCAGTTCTGCTTGTAGGCTATGAGGGTGACAAGGAATCCTTGTGGGGAGCAAGCTCGTCTAGGCTGGAGGCACTCTAACACAACATGATGTCGAACGAGAGTTTTCACGTCTACGCTTGGTGAAGACTTGGTGAAGAAGGCTAATTCATGTCGCAATTAACGACATTAATTATAAATTTGTGCGTTGACTCGGCCAGCCCACTTGTTGGACGCATCTGTGGTTTAGAATGTGTCATCTGCCGCCATTCTTCGTGGCCGCCAAGGCCAATTGGTAACTGATAAATAATACCCCTCCCCTACATACTCCATGCAATCGGCGCCTCCTCGGAGAAAACAATGGAAGTATGCATTAAGCCATATAAGGAATGAGTTGTAGATCATTATTGGGATCGAAGAAGAAGTTGTAAGATCCCAATAATGACCTACAACTCATTCCTTATCTAATACTTAATGCATACTTCCATTGTTTCCTCCGAGGAGGCGGCGATGGCATGGAGTTAGTGAGCGAGGGGTCATTATTGTGACGAAACTATAATGACCCGCTCTGGGAAAATAATGACCTCCTGCTCATGGACCGCCAAAGCACGACTCCGAATAAACTATAGAAGTATGCATTACTTTTCAAGAATGTTCTGTTACATGGGCATTCTCCTTACCATAATCTACTGTCGCTCTTCTTCTACGAATGACTCACGCTTACCATTCACTACACTAATCCATTTCGTGGGTTCTGACATAGAAGATAGGCTCGCTTCATTCAGCTCATTTAGTGGTTCCGGAAGTGAGCGATGCCATGTACATTAAAATGACTCGCATCTTCACTCTGTGGAGAAGAGGTGGGGTTTACAACATGTTCTAAGATTAGTATGTGCTGGTCGATCGTGATTGGTCGCCCTTGAAAAAACATCATAAGGTCGGCTAACATCGCAGCATATCTTAGCACTTAATTTCATTTAAAATGCAACCATGTTAACGATATATGCGATATATGTGTGACTCATTCCCCATATTGACGCATCAAGCGCGTGTGTCAAAGGCGAAATACAACACGAAAAGTGTGGTGCTTTGGCCCTAATACTGCCTCAACATAATCGACGTTTTTTTTCATGCAGCGATCTAGTTTTCTGGCGGATCCAGCCGTGGTGGTGGAGGGGTGGGGGCGTTGCTTGAAGGGGGTTGACAGAATTGAGGTCATATCACACTGACTGACATGTCTGACGGGTGTGGGCAGGGTGTGATGGGCCGCTAGAGGGGCACTGGTTGATGCCGTGCTTCTCCACAGCGCAATGACGTCCCGCATCACTGGCCTCGACCAGACCGTCTCACACAGACAGTGTCGCCGCCACTCTCGGCCTTCGACTCACTCTGCAAGTTTTCCATTATATCTCTGGTGTCGCCTACTTCCTCAATGCATTTTTACCCTCGCTCGCCAGGGCGGCGCTGCGCAAATGAATAGGAAAAATGCGCGGCGCTTTTATCCAAATTAGGGCCGGGGACCCATCCTAAGCCTAATAACACACGGTATCAGACGATGAAAAGAAAGAGTTCAGTCAGAATTATAACTTTTTCGAAAGAGTACAAAATGTTTTTGCTGTATTAAATACATAGAGTTCGTTAATTTTTAGCTTTATTGTTGAAACTTACAATGATGCAAGAAATTAAATGATGCTGATTTTTCAGGAATCTTAAAATTTCCCCCCCGCCGACAGCAGCGGTAAAAGCGGGGATTTCGTAGCGCCACCGTGCGGCTAGCTTGTGTCGCCTTCTCTAGCGACAGTGGTCTGTGGCATGCAGTCACGCACCAGGCACCACAAACCACAAAATGGGGGTAACGTCCTCAGTCTGTCTTCGTACTTCGCTGTCCGTCATTCTCCGCCCAACTCCCCCAGCTCAATGCTGTGCCACAGCCGATAGCCGGCCCCATCCCTGAGCCATGGCCGAGGACAGTCCCCGCCCCGAAGGGCTTCTGGAGTCTTCGGGATCTATCCTTCAGATCCGGATGAAGCGAGAGATCAACATGCTCCACGCCGTCGGGATTATGACCGGGATCATCATCGGATCCGGAATCTTCGTGAGCCCCGCATCCATAGTCCAGAACTGTGGATCCATCGGTCTGGCTCTGATCTTCTGGGCCATACCAGGACTGGTCACCCTGGCTATCGTCCTATGTTACGCCGAGCTGGCCGGAGTGTTCCCGAAGGCCGGTGGAGACTACGCGTATTACAAGGAGATCCTGGGTCCTTTACCAGCCTTCCTCAATGTCTGGATCCAGTTCCTGGTCACCTTCCCAGCGTTTCTCGCCATTCTGGCCCTGACGACTACCAACTACTTGTTCTACCCGCTGTTCCCGGATTGTCAACTCCCTCCGGCCGCACAGAAACTCTTCAGCATTTGGATATTAGGTAGGCTGGTGGTGGTGGGAGAGCGGGGGCGGGGGGGGGCCTTACGGGCCGGGGGCGGAGCGGGGGAAGGGGGATGTGTATGTGTGGGGGAGGGGGGGAGGGGGGCGGGGGATGTGTGTGTAGGGGAGACACATTCTAAACCACAGATGCGTCCAACAAATGGGCGGGCCGAGTCAACGCTTAAATTTATGGTAATGTCGTTAACTGCGACAAGAATTAGCCTTCTTCATCTTCACCAAGTCTTCACCAAGTGTAGACGTGAAAACTCTCGTTCGACATCATGTTGTGTTAGAGTGCATCCAACCTAGACGAGCTTGCTCCCCACAAGGATTCAATGTCACCCTCATTGCCTACAAGCAGAACTGGTTCCAAACCATACCGCTTGAGCAACTTTACTACCACTAGGGTATGGTGTGTGGTTTGGTTGGCTGAAGTCGGCCTGGGGCCAACTTCAAATTCAAGAATGAAAAAAAGAAATAACGAAGTCGCCATAATTCTGTACATATTCCAAAAAGTGATGACACCTGATGCATACATACGTGCGTTTTATTAGCCATCAACTGCCTGCGCCCCCCCCCCACCCCCCGTGCGGCAATAAGGATATTTCTAGGATTCATTTCACTAAGATCTCTTAAATTTGGCTCGTAAAATTAAAACATTTGGATTGCCGGCCGGAAAAGAAATGAAAGTGCTAGACGTACTGAGTGCTAGATGTGCTGTCCGCTGTCCGCTGATTCTGCCAGGGACAGCGACACATTGCCAATGGATATTTCCAGATTACAGACATATCACGGGAGGGCACTGTACAACTTCATAGGCGTGTGAATGAGAACGGGGGAGAGCGGTGTGGCAGGATGGGCGGTGCCGGGGGTGGGTGAGGTGGAAGAGGTTGTTTACGGGAGATATGGTGGGCCCGGCAGTGTGAATAGTTCACCCCGTGCTTTGAGCATGCATGACCTGCTCATGCTACCTGGCCGTGTCTCCTGCAAAATAAGCTTCAATTTATTCACGCTGCCTATTAAAGTTGGCGCAAACGAACCTACAAAGGGCGGTATTCATAAAGACTTCATAAAGACTACCCCAAACAAGTCTGGTGCGCCACCCTCCCGGGGGGGGGGGGGGGGGGCGGGGGGGGGGCGCACCAGATAAAATCTGGTGACAGAACTCCTCGGGTGCCCTTTGATGCCTCACTGATACGTAACTATAGTAAAGTTACTCACATACCATGTTTTCCCTGAGAAACGTTTTCAATGTTGATGCGAAAATGATGTATTAAGGTTCTTGTCGTATAAGAATACATGTTTCCCATGCAATAAACAACGGGACATGTTGATGAGCCATTTATTTTGGTCAAACTGGTGCATCCTTCTCGGGAAGAGAAAGATCTTCTGTACTACGTCATAAAGTTAACATTCACACAGTCTGACCGGAATTAAATGTTAATGTGTGCGGTGTTTCTGTTGCGGGAGTCTTCCTGCTGTTGCTGACTAGCAGTGGATAAGCTAAACTAGTCCTAGCCCTGAAACATGTCTCTCTGGGCACGCTCGGTAAACCAGAGCGACAGATTTACCGAGCGTGCCCAGAGAGGCATGTTTCAGGGCTAGACTAGTCCTAAGTTCGAGGGGGCCGGCGCGACAGCTCAGTGGGCTAAAGCGCTCGCATTGAGTGCTCTGGTCACCTGAGAGCCTAACGGCACGTGGGTCAGTGGTTCGAGCCCTGCTGTGGCCAGGTTTGTGTGGTCGCAGGATAAAGATCCCCTGTCTTTCCCATGTCTTTTGTAAAGAGTAGGGGCTTACCCCCGGGGGAAATGGCTCCACCCTCCCTGACTTCTCCCATTGAAGCGGCATGACCAAAAGTGGTTAAAGCGTCCTAACTAACCAACCAACCTAATTTCGAATCCGGGCCTAAACACCTAACCCGGGGCAAGTTTCATTAATCCATCATTCACCGGCCAGGGGCAATCCTTGGCCCAGGGTAGCCCTTGTGTACACGGCCATTTAATTGTCTGTCTCTGTTGCAGTGACGCTGGTGACCCTGAACAGTGTCTACGTGCGCTACGTCACCCGCGTTCAGACGTTCTTCATGATCGTCAAGGTCATGGCCTTGATGCTCATCATCCTGCTGGGTGTGATTCAGATTGCCGAAGGTAGGGGGCGCCGCATACAGCTGACCGCGGCATACACTGTGGCATTGTCCAGGGTAGCTTACCCCGGGGACATGACTCGACCCTTCCATTCATTCTCCCATTCACGCGATATCACAAACAGTGGTTAAAGCGTCCTGAACATACAATCAACAATGTAGGGTAGCTTACATCGTACATACACAAGGTGGCATTGTCCCACTTCTATCTCTGTTTCGCGTCCAATATCTCTACTTCAGGTCCAATATCTTTATTTTACGTTAAATATTTTTATTTCCCGTTCAACATTTTTATTTCACGTTCAATATCATAATTTCACGCCCAATATTTTTATTTCACGTTCATTATGTTGATGTCACGTCCCATAGCTTGATTGCAGTCCAAAAATCTCATTCATGCATTTTGTTTCCGAATAAACAGGACGAGTGAGTTTGCTACAAACGGGTTTTGAGGGGACTACGACAAACCCTGGAAACCTGGCTGTGGCCTTTGTTACTGGGGTCTTCAGCTACGGAGGGTGGTAAGGACAATAACATTGACGGGGTCTTCAGCTACGGAGGGTGGTAAGGGCAATAACATTGACGGGGTCTTCAGCTACGGAGGGTGGTAAGGACAATAACATTGACGGGGTCTTCACCTAGGGAGGGTGGTAAGGACAATAACATTGAATGGGTCTTCACCTATGGAGGGTGGTAAGGACAATAACATTGACCGGGGTCTTCACCTACGGAGGGTGGTAAGGACAATAACATTGACAGGGGTCTTCAGCTATGGAGGGTGGTAAGGACAATAACATTGACGGGGTCTTCAGCTACGGAGGGTGGTAAGGACAATAACATTGACGGGGTCTTCACCTAGGGAGGGTGGTAAGGACAATAACATTGAATGGGTCTTCACCTATGGAGGGTGGTAAGGACAATAACATTGACCGGGGTCTTCACCTACGGAGGGTGGTAAGGACAATAACATTGACAGGGGTCTTCAGCTATGGAGGGTGGTAAGGACAATAACATTGACAGGGGTCTTCAGCTACGAAGGGTGGTAGGGACAATAACATTGACGGGGTCTTCACCTATGGAGGGTGGTAAGGACAATAACATTGACGGGGGTCTTCACCTACGGAGGGTGGTAAGGATAATAAGATTGACGGGGTCTTCACCTACGGAGGGTGGTAAGGACAATAACATTGACGGGGTCTTCACCTACGGAGGGTGGTAAGGACAATAACATTGACGGGGTCTTCACCTAAGGAGGGTGGTAAGGACAATAACATTGACGGGGTCTTCACCTACGGAGGGTGGTAAGGACAATAACATTGACGGGGTCTTCACCTACGGAGGGTGGTAAGGGCAATAACATTGACGGGGTCTTCACCTACGGAGGGTGGTAAGGACAATAACATTGACGGGGTCTTCACCTACGGAGGGTGGTAAGGACAATAACATTGACGGGGTCTTCACCTACGGAGGGTGGTAAGGACAATAACATTGACGGGTCTTCACCTACGGAGGGTGGTAGGGAGAATAACGTTGACGGGGTCTTCACCTACGGAGGGTGGTAAGGACAATAACATTGACGGGGTCTGCACCTACGGAGGGTGGTAAGGACAATAACATTGACGGGGTCTTCACCTACGGAGGGTGGTAAGGACAATGACATTGACGGGGTCTTCACCTACGGAGGGTGGTAAGGACAATAACATTGACTGGGTCTTCACCTACGGAGGGTGGTAAGGATAATAACATTTACGGGGTCTTCACGTACGGAGGGTGGTAAGGACAATAACATTAACGGAGTCTTCACCTACGGAGGGTGGTAAGGAGAATAACATTGACGGGGTCTTCACCTACGGAGGGTGGTAAGGAGAATAACATTGACGGGGTCTTCACCTACGGAGGGTGGTAAGGACAATAACATTGACGGGGTCTTCACCTAAGGAGGGTGGTAAGGACAATAACATTGACGGGGTCTTCACCTACGGAGGGTGGTAAGGACAATAACATTGACGGGGTCTTCACCTACGGAGGGTGGTAAGGGCAATAACATTGACGGGGTCTTCACCTACGGAGGGTGGTAAGGACAATAACATTGACGGGGTCTTCACCTACGGAGGGTGGTAAGGACAATAACATTGACGGGGTCTTCACCTACGGAGGGTGGTAAGGACAATAACATTGGCGGGTCTTCACCTACGGAGGGTGGTAGGGAGAATAACGTTGACGGGGTCTTCACCTACGGAGGGTGGTAAGGACAATAACATTGACGGGGTCTGCACCTACGGAGGGTGGTAAGGACAATAACATTGACGGGGTCTTCACCTACGGAGGGTGGTAAGGACAATGACATTGACGGGGTCTTCACCTACGGAGGGTGGTAAGGACAATAACATTGACTGGGTCTTCACCTACGGAGGGTGGTAAGGATAATAACATTTACGGGGTCTTCACGTACGGAGGGTGGTAAGGACAATAACATTAACGGAGTCTTCACCTACGGAGGGTGGTAAGGAGAATAACATTGACGGGGTCTTCACCTACGGAGGGTGGTAAGGAGAATAACATTGACGGGGTCTTCACCTACGGAGGGTGGTAAGGACAATAACATTAACGGGGTCTTCTTCTACGGAGGGTGGTAAGGACAATAACATTGACGGGGTCTTCACCTACGGAGGGTGGTAAGGACAATAACATTGACGGGGTCTTCACCTACGGAGGGTGGTAGGGAGAATAACGTTGACGGGGTCTTCACCTACGGAGGGTGGTAAGGACAATAACATTGACGGGGTCTGCACCTACGGAGGGTGGTAAGGACAATAACATTGACGGGGTCTTCACCTACGGAGGGTGGTAAGGACAATGACATTGACGGGGTCTTCACCTACGGAGGGTGGTAAGGACAATAACATTGACTGGGTCTTCACCTACGGAGGGTGGTAAGGATAATAACATTTACGGGGTCTTCACGTACGGAGGGTGGTAAGGACAATAACATTAACGGAGTCTTCACCTACGGAGGGTGGTAAGGAGAATAACATTGACGGGGTCTTCACCTACGGAGGGTGGTAAGGAGAATAACATTGACGGGGTCTTCACCTACGGAGGGTGGTAAGGACAATAACATTAACGGGGTCTTCTTCTACGGAGGGTGGTAAGGACAATAACATTGACGGGGTCTTCACCTACGGAGGGTGGTAAGGACAATAACATTGACGGGGTCTTCACCTACGGAGGGTGGTAAGGACAATAACATTAACGGGGTCTTCATCTACGGAGGGTGGTAAGGACAATAACATTGACGGGGTATTCACCTACGGAGGGTGGTAAGGACAATAACATTGACCGGGTTCTTTACCTACGGAGGATGGTAAGGACAATGACATTGACAATGAACTTGTACGTCGCTTCTATCCGCGGGGCGAGTCAGTACAGAATGCCAGTTAGTATCAGTGCAGTTCCATTCACAGTATGATGCGCAGTGCCTAGAGCTTCAAACTCTGTTGTAGGAATTCGATAACGATACATGCTGGCCGCAGTCCATGCTATATGTCCGCTCATGGATGTGTCACAATACTATTACGTTAAGTGGGACCCCGGATGGCATACATATAGCATGCGACTTTTCCCTTTCATGACATTGACATCTATTTTCTTCTTTCAGGAACTATTTATTTTATCTCATTGAAGAGGTCAAGAACCCAGAGAAGTAAGTCACCTCCATGGACTCACACAACGAAGCATGGGTAGTAGTCACCGTAAAGGTAAATGGGTGGTGACGTCCCATTATAGTTCATAAAAGGAGAAATAGCGGGTCTTTATATGGGGCTCGTCGACACTTTCTATGGCATAGACACTTACAGACGGCACTTCAATGGCGCTTGCCTAGGCACTTAAATACACACTACTATTATAGCTCAGTGGATTAGAGCGCTGACATTCAGTTCTCTGGCTACCTGAGAGCCTAACGACACGTGGATCGGTGGTTCGCGCCCCGCTGTGGTCATATCTGTGTGGGAGCAGGATAAAGATGGCATGTCCTTCTTCGCAAAGAGTAGGGGGTTACTATCGCGCCAGCCCCATGCGCAAGTAGAAACAAATACGATGCGTACAATGTTACCGCATTTATGTGACCAATTATTACTACTCTTCCAGACCGACTTGTATGCGATTCTCATGAAGGAAACTAAAGGAAGTACATGAGAACCCTACTTTAAACACGTCAAAGACGGCAGTTTAATATATACACACTTGTGAACACACTTATTATTGCGAGTTGGTGGGCATGTTAACTAGACAATAGGGCTATAAAGTCTCGTTCGCTTAGACTTCCGGTTTACTCATTTTGGGGACAAACAAACGAAGCACGTGCTCAGAACGAGTTTAGAATCCCTGCGCACACTGGTATCCTGACCAGCTGTGACGTAGGCGTGACATGTATGTTACGCAAAGAGAGAGACTGGGAACCAGACTACCTGCGCAAAAGCCAGGCACCGAGGGGTGGGTCCATTGCGGAAGGCCTAGCGATATGATTAAGAATATTTAAGAAATATAGCTTCACAAAACGTATAAACGACATATTTTTTATTCGTTTGCGCCATCACAATGACGAATATTTGTTACGGCGGGACAATACGACTGAGAAACTAACGTGTTTTTGCATTTTCTACGAAAACGAGGCATTATGACGTCACACGGATTTTCCCCGGTGACAACGTTGGCGCAACGCTTCAAACAGAAAACTTACAAAATTGAAGTAACTTGGTCTTTTCATGATCCAAAAGTGATACGAAAACATCCAACCGGTCTTATTTTATATTTGCCATGTGGTTTAATGACGCATCCTTGTACTGTTACTCCATGCACTGCACATTTTGACAGCGGAATGGTTAAGTCAATCGCTTGCTCTCGCCATTTTTGTTACCGCGGAGGCACGCGAAACTCTGTGACGTCACTCGCTGTTTGAGGAACTTGCGAAAGCCCGGGTGCAGGGCTAAATTTAGAACGGTATTTTTAGCTTTCGAGTGTTTTGATGACGGATTTCTCCTTGTACATTCCCAAAGTTCTGCGCTTCATCGCCTCCAAATATTTTAACGTATATCTCCCATAGCCATGTTTGGTGAAATAGTACTCATAGTCTTTAGAATAAACCTGGAAAGAAATTGACTGATAGCTGCCTATACTTCAACATAGAGCAGGTGTGTTTGTTTGTCCCCAAAACTGAAGTCTCGCGGCCCGATCGCGAGAACTGTATAGCCCTATAGCATTACATCTGAAGGCCTCTAAAATGCTGTATTTTGACCTAAACCGCCCTGCTGCCCATGCAATCGACAATCGTTGCCATAGCGACGCTGCATAGAACAATGAAACATGACGTCAAACACAAAAGAATTGTAGTTATAGCTTGAAATGGCCCGCTTCCATGACTAGTTGCCTAGTTGCACGTGCTATGTTTCTTGGCAACATATATATGGTATAAAAAGGCGACTGGACAACTATATGTGGAAAGGCTTGCCATTTGCGGACAGCCCTGCCCAAAATGTTTTACTTTGCCAGTCTTTTGTCGTTGCATGCGGAAATTAAACCAAAGAAGCAAAGACAAGTCAACGCCTTAGATTTAAATTCAACTCGTAATAATAGTAATAGCGCGAGTTTTGCCTGGCGTTTGGCATTTTATTGGCCCTTCATCCGATGTCGGGCCAATAAAATTGCCTAACGCCCCGCAAACTCGCGCTATTGTCATATTAATTTTTAATGCACGTACGGTCGCTATGACAAACGCCTGTATGGACGGTTTTAGAGAAGCGTTATTCAACAGCTTATAGTCGCCCTTATGGACGCCCTTGGATTTACATATTCATGTATTTATGGACGTATTTACGGACGCCGTTATGGAAACCCTTATGGAAACCCTTATGATAATCGACTCTCTTATGAAGACTTTTACGGAAACCCAAATGTAAATCCTTATGAAAACCCAAATGAAAACCCTTATGGAAACCCTTATGGGTGTCCTAATGGGATCCCCTATGGAAACCTTATGGAGACCCTTATGATTACCGTTATGGAGACCCTTATGATTACCGTTATGAAAACCCTAATGATTACCGTTATGAAAACCATTATGATTACCATTATGAAAACCATTATGATTACCGTTATGAAAACCCTTATGGTTACCGTTATGAAAACCATTATGATTACCGTTATGAAAACCCTTATGGTTACCGTTATGAAAACCATTATGATTACCATTATGAAAACCATTATGATTACCGTTATGAAAACCCTTATGGTTACCGTTATGAAAACCATTATGATTACCGTTATGAAAACCCTTATGGTTACCGTTATAACAACCCTTGTGATTACCG
Source organism: Arenicola marina (assembly GCA_964019135.1). NCBI lineage: Eukaryota > Metazoa > Annelida > Polychaeta > Arenicolidae > Arenicola > Arenicola marina. Next base: position 37,259,703 of record OZ025257.1, on the reverse strand, counting down.
TTATGAAAACCCTTATGATTACCGTCATGAATACCCATATGATTACCGTTATGAAAACCCTTATGATTACCGTTATGAAAACCCTAATGATCACCGTTATGAAAACCCTTATGATTACCGTTATGAAAACCTTTACGGGCTCCCTTAAAAACGCACTCCGTCCTCCTCCTGCCCCTTGGATTTTGACGCCGGAAGCTTGCCTTTGCGCGTTGCATAACTACATAGACCCTGTGTAATTTTCTCCAGGATTGTACCACCCACGTGCATCCTATCCCTCACCCTGGTTATTGGGCTCTACGTCATGGCAAACGTGGCCTACTTCTCCGTGATGACACCAGAGGACATGATACAGTCGTCAGCCGTCGCCGTGGTAAGTCCTACTGGGCGCAACGCCAATTAAATAAGGCAAGTCAGCAGACTTCGTCGTGTATTGGGTATATTAATTTAGCGCTGTAAAAGTACTCATTTGTTATCACAGTTTTCATAGCGATTCTCTGGTGTACTAACAAAGCAAAAAACAGCAAAGATGCTGGTATGTTACGGTGTTTTCGATTCGTTTCAAATCATTTCATTTGATTGGCGAATTCCGTAGACCGCCCTCTGCCGGCCGATCCACGTAAATCACCCATGGGCAGATGGGAGACTTTTGTACTTTTTGTTAGGCATGGGTGATTCTTTTCCTAGATAGCATGTTTTGTCGTGACCACTAAAACGAGCGTTCTATATTATTCCGCAGTTTCACTCTCGGATATTCGGATATAAGCTTATTCAGATAGCTTCTCTATTTTCTAGGCTATTCTGGTGACGTTGAGTTTAAACGTCGCACTTGTGACGTTCACTTTTCACGTCGGGCTTGTGACGTTAACTTTTTACGTCGGACTTTCGACGTTAACTTTCTGCGTCGGACCTGTGACCTTGATTTCTGCGGCGATCTTGTGACCTTCACACCAGGCGTTTTCCCGGTATGCCCTTTAACTCGCTGTGTTTGTTTACCTTTCAGACGTTCGCGGAGAGGATGCTAGGAAGGTTCTCGGTGGTGGTGCCAGTCCTCGTCGCGTGCTCCACCATCGGCGCCATGAACGGCGTGCTGCTGGGGGCGTCACGGTGAGACAGGGTGTGTGTGTGGGGGAGGGGGGGGGGCCTAGTGAGGGCCTCACGGTGAGGCAGTGTGGGGGGGGGGGGTGGCTGCTGGGAGCGTCAATGTGAGGCAGGGTGTGTGGGGGGGGGGTAGGCTGCTGGGGGCGTAACGGTGTGGCAGTGTGGGGGGGGGGGCTGCTAGGGGCGTCACGGTGAAGCAGTGTGGGGAAGGGGGTGCTGGGGGCGTCACGGTGAAGCAGTGTGGGGGAGGGAGGGTGCTGGGGGCGTCACGGTAAGGCAGTGGGGGGGCTGTTCGGGGTGTCACGGTGAGGCAGTGTGGGGGGGGGATGCTAGGGGCGTCACGGTGAAGCAGTGTGGGGAGGGGGGTGCTGGGGGCGTCACGGTGAAGCAGTGTGGGGGAGGGAGGGTGCTGGGGGCGTCACGGTGAGGCAGTGTGGGGGAGGGGGGGGGCTACTGGGGGTGTCACGGTGAGGCAGTGTGGGAGAGGAGCTGTTGGGGGCGTCTAGACGCAGTGGGGGGGGGGGGCTGCTAGGGGCGTCACGGTGAGGCAGTGTGGGGGGAGGCTGGGGGCTTCACGGTGAGGTAGTGTGGGGGGAGGCTCGTGGCGTCAAGGTGAGGCAGTGTGGGGGGGGGGGGCTGCTAGGGGCGTCACGGTGAGGCAGTGGGGGGGGGGAGCTGGGGGCTTTACGGTGAAGCAGTGTGGGGGAGGAGGGTGCTGGGGGCGTCACGGTGAGGCAGTGTGGGGGAGGGGACCGCTGGGGGCGTCACGGTGAGGCAGTGTAGGGGGAGGCTGGGGGCTTGACGGTGAGGCAGTGTGGGGTGGGCCTGGGGCTGTTAGGGGCGTCACGGTGAGGCAGTGTGTAACTAATTTATTGAGGAACATCGTTGATTTTATTTACATAGCTGGTGATCATTCTCTCCTCAGGAAGTTCTTTGCGGCAGCTCGCGACAACTTATTCCCGGACCTCCTGGTGACCATGAGCACGAATTACCTCACCCCCTGGGCCTCCATCTGGACCATGGTACGTCAGCCTCCCCCCCCACCTCATCCTCACCACCTGGGCCTCCATCTGTACCATGGTACGTCAGCCCCCCCCCCTCATCCTCACCCCCTGGGCCTCCATCTGGATCATGGTACGTCAGCCCTGCCCCCATTTCATCCTCACCCCTGGGCCTCTATCTGGATCATGGCACGTCATCCATCCCCCACCCCACCACAGCCCCCTACCCCCAAATGGAGTTGCATCAAACGCGCCCCCCGTCCTCTCCGCCTATACAACGCCGCAGATGTGTGGGTGCGAACCCACGACCCCTTGGTCTGCAGTGCAGCAACTCACCATTGGAAACCTACCCAAATATTCCAGCGGATAAGCGACAAAATAAGGTCGAATTGGGCATTTTGTGGTAAAAGCATGAAATTTGGCACGCTTGTCCCTGATATCATTGTAGTCAAATTTAGCTATAGTGTCAAGAAAGATTTTACCCCCGGCAGCTCTGGCGGCCATTTTTCAAAATGGCGGACGAGGCCACTAAAAATACCCATTATTTCATGTCTTTATATAGGGGATCCCTCTCCACCCAGTGAACGATGAAAACAAAGCAGTTTGTATCTGTCCTATAATTGTCCGTACTGTTCTTGAGATCCTATGATGAAGCATGCATAGCGAGCCACATAGTGTCTCCCTAGAATGAAAATGGCCGCTAGCAAGAACGCACGCTGATTTTGGTGACGAGAACCGAGAGGTGTTAGTACCAGATGAAGACGTTGTGAAGTGCTGTAAGTTGCCAGAACAATCTATGAAGTGACACAGGACAGGCTCCGTACGATACTGTGAAGTGTTTAAGCGTTAATGTGGTGATATTATCGCATATTAAACGCAACTGAAGACTTAATACCAGGTGGAAATGCTCCGACTCTGAAGGCGACGTGCAGGGACCGTCTCAAAGCAAGGAATGGTAAAGAAAGGCAAACGAACGCGGAAGAGCAGTGGGACAACTCCAACAAAATCGGAGGACAAGAGGCAAAAAACTATCCCAGCTTACTACGAGGTTATGGCAGAGCAGAATGTAACGCCAGTACGCCACGCCACTCTGCCAGAAGACTTAAAGTCTGTAATGGAAGAAATAAGGACAAGTGTCTCGTGTCTTCCTGAAATGAAAGATGCCATACAATCAATCAATCGAGAAATAGAGCAGTTGAAGGAGGCATCAGAATACAATTCTAAAAGAGTCGACTCCCTAGAAAAGGAGAACGTCAGCCTCAAGAACAAAATGGCGCATTTAGAAGGGCGAGACCCAACCAACGAGATCATCCAAATCAAGAAAGAAAATGAACAGCTAAGAAAAGACCTCACTGAGCTGGAAGCATATGGCCGAAGAGAAAATATCATTTTCCATGGAGTCGAAGAATCAGCAGGGGCGCAGCCAGACTGCACAGGTGTCATTCAGAAGCTGATGCGGGAAAAACTGAAAATCGATGACGCAGGGGACATAAAGCTCCAAAGTTGTCACCGACTGGGATCGTCTCCAGTTGAAGGGACAGCCCGAAAGACCCCGAGACCTATTATCGCCCGATTTGCTTTTTACCCAGATTGCAAAAAAGTCTGGGACAAAAAGAAATGTCTGGCTGGTAGCAACATCTACCTGAACGACGACATGCCGAAATACATGCAGTTGGAACGTCGCAAGCTCCTACCGGTCATGAAGGCAGCACGGCAGGATGGCAGTCGCGCGAATATTGTACAGAACAAGCTCATTATTGACGGCAAAAGTTATAAATGGGATACCATATCTTCTCTACCAGCGAAGTGGCTGCAGAATCCTGCGGCCTCTAACGATCGCCAGTAGATTTTGAGACAACCCCCGAAGCACTGCTCATGAACCATAGAGCTGACACCGAAACTCGATCTACCGTGGAACCTGCCCAGTAACGGCCTGAGTAAAGACACTGGTCTGTACCACTCTGCTCATGTGTGACGTATTGGGGCGTTATGGTAGGTGCACAAAACGTGAGTTGGACACCTCAGATAATACTCATGAGTACTCTTCCCGCCTCACTAGGACTAAACCTTATGATGGAAATCTTAAGTCCGCGTACCTTTCAAGAGTGAACGGGTAGTACAAGGGGTGCGCAGATCTTTTGGTGTCTGAGTATCTATTTACATAATTGATGCCATGTCCTCCAGACAGGAGTGAATACGTTAAATGTTCCTGCCTGTAACACTGGTAACTACGTCATGTTTTGAACCAAAGTTCTATATTATAACACCTGTCTCGTCATCTCCTCTCGGTTTTTTTCAAAACCTATCAGCTAGCGTCTACTGTATAGTGTGTGTTGTATCTTTTTTTCTTTCTTTTTTCTTTTTTTCACCCGCCTTCTAATTGGCGCTCTTTTTTGCTCCGTCACACAATTAATATTCAATTTTGCGCACATTTCGGGACAATATTTCTGCAGTATGTACAATCTTGTCAATGTACTTTTTATTTGCGAACTATTTTTAATATGTTCCCGAGACATCTTGTCTCCTCAGTGGTTCTTGTACTGGTCGAACAATATTATTAGTGTAATATATGGTGTATGTGAACAAGAAGAAAGTGCATTATTAGTACATAACGAAGTTAAATTAACGGTGAAATGCCTGGAATCTTAGATGAACAGTTCCTGAAGGAATTTGGAGGACTGGAAAGCAATTGCTTGAATGATAAACTTATGTGTAATGTAGTAAAAGATGATAGTAATGAAGGTGAACTAGAAATAATACAACGTTCCCCCTACTATGATGATTCGCTATTAATAGATTTAATGAAAAAGTGGCACGGGGAATTTTCTATACTAAGCCTTAACACAGCATCACTGACAGCCAAATTTGATGAGTTAAACCTATTTATTAAAAAACTCTCCAGCGAAGGTTTATCATTTAGTGCCATATGCATTCAGGAAAGCTGGCTTAATGAGAACGCAGAGGTCACATTGCTACAGTTACAAGGTTATCATCTAATATCACAAGGCAAACGATGTAGTGAACATGGTGGATTGGCTATATATTTAAAAAACAACTACAACTACAAGGTACTTTCTTTTCCACAACATTCTGATATTTGGGAGGGACTGTTTATTGAAATTACTGGTACATGTAATAATAAGAAATTAATACTGGGTAACTTATACAGACCTCCGTGTGATATTAATTTAAACTACCGCACTTTTACAAATGAAATAGAAGAAGTGCTAAATATACTTGAAAGTCGCCAGTCTGAAGCGATAATTGCTGGAGATTTCAATATAGACTTACTCAAAATTAATGATAAACCAGAAATAAGTCATTATTTTGATACTATCTCTTCACATGGTTTCTTCCCCAAAATAACATTTCCTACCAGATTCTCTCAATGTAGAGGAAGCCTGATTGATAATTTCATCTGCAAATTAACACCCAATATGAGTAAAGCAGAAGCAGGAATATTAATCAAGCAAATTTCCGACCATCTACCGTACTTCCTATGCATGAAAAGTAGGATCCAAGAAAAATCACCGAAGAAAGTCAAAATAACAAAATATGCACCAAACTATATCGACAGCATAAAACATGAGTTGAATTCATTGAATATTATGGAAATGTTGAGTAACGACTTAAACGAAGATCCAAATACAAACTATGATACTCTAGTTGAATCAGTAAGCAAAATTAAAGATAATTATATCCAGGTGAAACATGTAAAGTTCAATAGGCACAAACACAAAAAATGCGCCTGGATTACTCAAGGCATTATTAAATCTCAAATGTTCAGAGACAAACTATATAAAAAATTAAAACAAACAGCAGTTAGTTCACCTAAATATAAAGTACCAAAGACAAATCTATGTACATACAACCGCATTCTAAAAAAAATATTAGCTGAGCTAAAAAAACAGCATAACGAAGTACTATTCGAAAAATACAAAGCAGACCTAAGAAACACATGGGCAACCATAACGTCTATCCTCAACAAGTCTGCTTTTAAAAAGGGCATACCTCAACAACTTATCATAAATGGAAAATCCATCTCTAATAAACTTCAAATAGCAAACCAATTTAATGAGTACTTTACAAATATTGGTATTAAACTTGCTAGAGGAATCCAAACACCTCAGACTAAATCCTTTACAGCCTATCTCAATAATCCTTGTCAGTCGATTATGGAACTCAAGTTAATTAACAAAGGAGATATCGATAAGTTAATAGACAAACTCAAACCGAAGCATAGTAGTGGAGTGGACGACATATCTGTTACAATGCTCAAATCGATTAAAAATGAAGTAAGTGATGCAATTGCGTTAATAGTAAACCAATCCTTAACTACGGGCATCTTCCCGGATAAGCTAAAAATTGCAAAAGTTATACCAAGATTTAAAACAGGTGATGCTCAATCAATAGATAACTATCGCCCTATATCACTACTCCCAGCTATCTCAAAAGTATTTGAAAGGGTTATGTTTGAGCAAACATTTAATCATTTTGACTCCAATAAGTTATTAAGCAGTAGCCAATACGGATTTAGGGAAAATCATTCTGCTGAGCTAGCTTTAATTGAATTAGTAGATAGAACAATTGAAAAAATGGACAAAGGAGACATCCCAATCAATATTTACTTAGATTTTTCCAAAGCTTTTGATACGCTTGATCATAGAATATTAGTACATAAACTTATGGGAAACTTGTGGAAAGTTATCTGTTTAACCGTAAACAATTTGTGCAGTTAGACAATGCAAACTCTTCTTTATTAAATATAACCACTGGGGTTCCCCAAGGATCTATCCTTGGGCCGCTTTTGTTTATAATATATATTAATGACATTACAAGAGCTAGCGAGATATTTAAAACCATAATATATGCAGACGACACGACATTGTCAAGCGCACTAAGCGTGTTAAATAGTAATTCCGTAGAAAACAATGGAAATAGTGTAATAAATAACGAATTAGAAAAAATTAGTGAATGGTTAAAATTAAACAAATTATCGTTAAACATTCAAAAGTCGAAGTTCATGATTTTCCATGTACCTCAAAAAAAAGTTTGTGTACCCGAAATAATTATAAATGATACCAGGCTAGAGTGTGTTAAAACCTTCAAAGTATTGGGCATCACAATAGACTGTTCCCTCTCCTGGAATGATCACCTACATATTTTGTCCCATAATGTATCCAAAAAGATGAACAAATTAAAATATACTGTACCAAAGAAAATTAATGCCATGCTATATAACTCCCTCGTCCTATCTAGCTTAAATTACGGAATATTGATCTTGGGTTACAGAGGGGATCAATTACTTAAATTACAAAAGAAGGCTATGAGAATACTTAATCTCAGCGCTTACAATGCACACACTGAACCGTTATTCAAAGAATTTAGATCATTAAGGATAGATGACATTCATAAATTACAACAGTTAAAATGTTATTACAAGCTGGTAAACAATAAACTACCAAACTATTTTTCGTCAATGTCCTTAAGCCCACACTCTGCCATACATAACTACAACACCAGAAATAAAAGTGCCTTCTGCTTTAATCCAATTAAGCACGAGTTTGCAAGGAAATGTCTTAGGAACAGTCTACCAAATCTTCTCAATTCTACTCCAGAAATAGTCAAAAGCAAGGTCACGACACACAGTTTGCTCGGTTTTAGTCGCTACGTAAAACAATACTATATTGACCACTATTGTGATGTATGTACCATCCTAAATTGTTACATTTGTGAAGTGACATAACATATCTGGATATGATCAAGAACCAAACCTCTCCCCTCCCCTTTTAAAAAAAAATAATAATCGCACCTTTCAATAATGTATATGACCGCTCTCCCCTATTTCTCCTAAACAACACCATTTGTACATATTTTACTGAAAAGAAAGAAGTATAAGAATAAGTATTAAGGTAGCACCCATGACAGCGACCGATTTGGTCTTAATGGGTGTCCCCCGATCATTTTCGAATCTTATGTTAAGTTTATTTTGTGATGTGTATGTATGTATGAATTTGATCAAATAAATGATTTCAATTCAATTTCCTCCCTGTGTTTACGCTCTGTTCTCATCACAGTGCCTCCTATCCTGCATCTACATCATCACGGGCGATGCCGCCGAGATGATAGAGTACCTGGGGTTTGTCGCCACCCTCACCTACGCCATAGCCATATACTGCCTCCTATACCTGCGCTACACGCAACCCAAGCTGCGCCGTCCTATCAAGGTAGGTATATTTCCTCCCTCCTCACGTCAATGGGAGAAGGAAGGGAGAGTGGAGCCATGTCCCCGGGGATAACTACTCTTTACGAAGAAATACATGGGATCTTTATCCTGCGACTACACACACACATGGCCACAGCGGGGCTCGAACCATCGATCCACGTGCCGTTAGGCCACAGTACTCAATGCGAGTGCTCTAACCCACTGAGGCACCGGGCCGGCTCCACCCATGGCTTTCTTGTGTACTACGTTCGGTAGTCGCTTCCGGTTTTAGCCGTTAGATATGAAATCGCGCACATGTCGTAAAAAATGCTAGTGTGAACAGGACAATACATCCCGTAAATCCATGAAAACTTAATGAAAACTTAATGAAATTAATGAAAAGGGTATGAGCAGCTATGCGTAAAGGATGCTTATGTATACACACGTGTGGCATACACGTGCATTTTTGTTTATATGTTTAGTTTGTGAACCATTGCGACCTCCTCAAAAATCTGCATGAAATTTAACGCCAAACAATGTCAACTAGAGAAATCTTGAAATTCAATGAAATGAAATGTAAAATTTAGTTAAATTTTATTTTATTTTATTTTAAATTTAATTTAATTGATTCTCAGGTTCCACTAGTGCTGCCCATAATCTCGTTCGTCGTCTTGGTGATGGCGGCCATTCTGGGACTGTATCAGCAACCAAAGAAAAATGGTATCGGCATCCTCATCATCCTGTCTGGCGTCCCAGCCTACCTCCTGGGAGTCGTCTGGAGAGACAAGCCGCAAGCGTACAACAAAACGATAGGTGAGTGACAGGCTACAAGTATACAACAAAGCGATAGGTGTTTGACGAGCTACAAGTATGCAACAAAGCGATATGTGTGTGACGGACTACAAGTGTACAACAAAACGATAGGTGAGTGACAGGCTACAAGTGTACAACAAAACGATAGGTGAGTGACAAGTTACAAGTGTTCAACAAAGCGATAAATGGGTGACGGACTACAAGCGTACAACAAAGCGATAGGTGAGTATTATCCGTGACAAACTCATCGAAATAACTGTCCAGTCAAAGAGAAGAAAATTATCTTTGCTTAAGCGCAACGTCAATACGGCCATAGTCTTAAAGTGGGTGTCCAACCTAATTTAATCGGCGAGTGTTAACGCTTCGTTTCGGCTGACTGGTAAGGAGACAAAAATTAAGGCAACCTACCGCCAGGAATCTCAAGCAGAGCGCCATTTTGCCGGAAGAAGTGACGCATATTGTGACTCTTCATATGGTGCCGCCTTACGTTATAACTCGCGGAGAGAGAGATCAGGGCCGCGATTTACAGATAAACAGCGGCAGATCCAAGCCTCGCAGTAGCGCAAGATCTTGGTGTTTCATGGAAAAGCACCGTCCAAACAAATTGATATACGTCTTGCGACGATTGACTCTGCAACACAATGCCATTATTGGAGTTAGAATCGCAGCTATTTATATTAGCGATTATCACGCGCTCCTGTTTTGCTCACACACTAGGCGCAATTTCCGGTTTGAATAAATTAGAGTATCGCCTCCTGATTGGTCAATCGCGGACACGCCTCCAAAAAGGGCGAAAGCGTGCCTGGCGGTCATTTCTAAATTTTATTGTGAGCTACAGATTGAACGAAAAATTCTATAATTTGGAGGATAGACAATTGGGTATTATATGAATCAGTAAAGCAGCGTTAGAGGCCAGGCTAGCGGTTCCCTTTAACGCGTAATAAGACCGGAGGTAAAGGGGTATACTAACTCTTAGCCAGTCAATAGACCATATTCTTAACAAATCAATACGGCAATACTCTTAACACGTCAATAAGACAATACTCGTACCATGTCAATAAGTGAATCATATTCCAAAGGCAATGTAACAATAACATTTTTTTAACATTTCCGATTGTGAAAAAAAAAAAAAAAAATATGTTTAAACTAAACCAACAATATTATTTGGGGTTATTGATTCTGACTGTCATCACCCCCCCACCCCCCCGTGCGTTGTTTATGTTGGGGCGAATCTTTGTGTCAACAATGTTTTCCTCTGGATAAGCCCTGCCGATTCTTCCCCTTATTGTAGCTACTGTTTGGCTTCAGGCTCCATGACCTGCAGCATTCAGAGGACGTTTATGCTGGCCCCGTATGACAAGGAGAGCTGAACCGGCCATCACTGTAAAATATTACTACATACCATGTGTAGTATATATAGCAGCTACTTGCCATACCATCTTTCTGTATTTTTATGCCCTTGTTTATGAGTAAATATTTGTCGAACAAGAGCAAACAAATATATCACTACACAAGGTAATGAGTACACGTAATATTGAGTACATGAAAATATGCAAATGACAAGTTGTCAGATCACGTGACATCACTTTCAATCACGTGATCCAACCGGAGCAACAGTCCACTCTCCCAGCAGAGGGCGCTCGCGCAACTCACAGTAAAGTTCCAACGCTCACTGACGGAGAGCGACAATAGTTCTCACCTCTGTGCCTTGTCGTTGATTGTTGACAACAGACCGATCCAGGCTACAACACTAAGCCCTGTCCACGCTCGAGTCCTTTTACCTTACTCATGAATACGAAATTGACAATCAAAGCTGATGGCAGGTAGAAGTGAGCAACCTTATCTCTGAAACTGCCAAGAAAGTAACATGCTGCTTTGTTTGTCAGACTTGTTTGTCCGACATAATGCATGCGGAAGACCTTTTTTTACCACATGATTGGATAAAAGCCACAGTGACGTCAGCGAATGATTGACAGCCTGGATCGGTCTATTACCATTACTATGTCACCTTGCAGCTGGCGTGACGTCACATGTGCAATGTATCGAGCGAGAAAGAGCTCCTCCTGAAGGTCTATATAATGCCAGCCTAAAGATTGATTTTATTTATTTATTTCCTCCATTTGCTGAAGAGTTATATGAAATCCAAATACAAGTAACACAACTCACATAACACCAAACGTAAAAAGGGAACTAAATACAACAAAAGAAAGCTTTAACAAGTACATATTCACTAGGTAATGGTGGACGCCTCAGAGACAATGAAAAGTGGTACTTTAAAGGAAAACTTCTACAAGTAGTGCCATATTACAAATATCTGGGGATTTTATTCTCCTCGAGGTTGGTCTGGGGTGAAGCCCAAAAGACCCTCGCCGCACAATCAGGTAAAGCGATAAGGCTTATAAAACAGATTATTGAAGAGTTGTGGAGGTTTAGATGTTAAGCAGTGTTTTGAACTTTTTGATAAGATGATTACGCCAATATTAACTTATGGAGCAGAAATCTGGGGATATGATGTTAGAGATTGTATTGAAAGAGTTCATACTAAATATTGTAAATATGTTCTAGGTGTACCATGGGGTACGGTTAATGCTGCTGTTTATGGAGAATGTGGGAGACTTCCTCTAAGAACAAGATGTACCATCAGTTGTATCAAGTACTGGGTTAAACTTCTGACAATGCCTGATGATAGATTAACGAACAACGCTTACAAAATGCTCTACAATCTAACAGAAGCGGGAAGGACTACATGGGCATCTAACATAAAACAATTACTTTTGATGTATGGCTTTGGTGATGTCTGGTTGGCTCAACAATTGGGTAGCCCAGAGTTCTTTATCTCTTTATTTAGCCAAAGAGTTATTGACTGTGCAGGGCAGGAATGGTGTAGTATTGTTAGTAATACAGATAGACTATAGGAATTTATAAAGAATATAAAAGGTCTCTCATGTGTGAAGATTATTTAATATTACTCTCTAATTTTAGACTTCGCTAGGCCCAGTCAAAATTTCGATGTGGAATGTATTTGTTAAGAAAGCATGAGGCAACTGGTGTCACATGTAAATACTGCCTGGAAGAAAATGGTCTACAGTTAAAGCTAGACGAGTTTCATATTGTGGTCAAATGTCCTTTTTACTTACCGTTAAGATCTAAGTATATATCTAGAAAAGACCTCCAATATTGCAACCTTGTAGATTTTTGTAATTTAATGTCTTCAAATGATAAAGGTAAACTTCATAACCTAGCTCTATTTGTTAAATGTGCAATTCAACTGTATGAAGAAGCATATTTACCCTGAGAGATTCTACTTAATGGCTTTTGGGTTTTCTATTGTAAAAATGTTGTGCTTTGTCGCAAATTAAATGTTTCTATTTTTGTGCCATGGGCCTGGTGCCTACAGTTTGAAATAAACATTATTATTATTATTATTATTATTATTCGCTAGGTATCTATCCACTATGTATTGCGGGTCAGGTCAGTAGTACCTCGGGGCACGTTCATATGCGAGGACTTGCCACGCACTGGCACAAACGCTCAAAAAAACAGCGCGCTCATTGGCTGATAACGGCATGTTTGGACGTTTGCCTAGAATTAAAGCTGTTTGTTCCTTTTCTTCGCAGTTGTGAATGAATGCACTTAATTGAACACTGCAGAGGTTTGTCAAATTGGTCCAAAAAGATTCTCTAGCTGGTAAATACTTACAACATACGTGAAGGTAGTGGGCCCGGCCATCTGAGTAGACCTTCCCGCAATAGTTACACACATGTACTTCGTGTTCCTCACTAATTACACAATTAAGGTGGGCGAGATCTCGATATTGTCGTCGGAGGCAGGGACTCATTTTTTCTAGGGGCCAAATTGGATGCATCTGTTGCAGTTCTCCGCGAACCTTCTGTCAATCGTTCAAATTTAACTCCACTGGTAAATGTGGGATAGTTTGCGTTCCACCAGTCCCTTATGTTTGCATTAACAAGGCGCTTCCATCCACTTTTGAGGGCAAGGAACCCATAATCGACCCCTGTCGGATGGATCTACATATGGGAATATCCTTAGAGACAACACCGTTACAAACCACATTTGATACCATGTTTTCATATGACGCGTATAACAAACGCCAGAATTTTCTACGCACACCAAATTCGTGCAACTTAACAAACAACCCACAATGCCACACCGTGTCAAAAGCGCTAGATGAATCGAGTAGTCCAAGAAATAAACGCGAATTTTGTTCACAATTATATTGGATGCACTCTTGCACTTCGTAAGAAGCAAACAAACTGCACATCGATTCCTGGTATGCATTCTCATTAGCAGAAGGGGACTTTCAACCAGTGCGCGCTATCCAGGTTTTGAATTTTACTAATATTATTTTTTGGAGCAACTTCGATATAACTGTTAACAACGCAATGCCCCTGTAATGTTTGCGGTCATCTTCGTATTTTCGCGATCCTTTGTATAGGGTATAAATTAAAACTCTTTTCATGTCCACTGGGGCATATTCATTTATATAAATAGCATTAAACAACTTTGTCTGGCAAATCACGAGGTTCGGCCGTCCAAACGTCAGATGCTCGTTGGTCAAACCATCATGGCCGCCTTTCTTCCCCGGCTTCAGTTTCTTAAGTTCGCCTTCTATCTCGGAAGGCGTAAACTCCTGACATATATCATCAGTTTCGTCAGCCGTTAAAAGTTTCAAACGACTTACATAGTTTCGGGCATACGCATTTGTTACTTCGTCGAATTGACTATCATCGTTTACTGACGTGCTGGTGTCGTCTGCCTGATACAAATTAGTGAAATAATCAAATCAGACAGCGGCCTGTCCTTCGTGGCCGCGATGGGCTACACCATCTACTATGAGGGGGCAAGTAACCAAACCTTTCTTTTTGCGACACTTGTTGATCATGGAACAAAACTTTTGATCAATTTCGCAATATTTGTCTAGCTCGTAGAAAAATCTTGTTCTTCTTCGTGGCGTAAATTTCGCAAATGCAATCTAAATCGACGCTTTGAATCTTTTTACCGTTTGTAATCCTCATTATTGGAGTCTCGGGGCGCCCATGGCTAACCCACTGTTTGCGAGCGTCGTACCTTGACTTGTGGTGAGTTTTCAGACCAATTTTCCGGAACGGTTTGAGATAGCGTTTGTAAGTTGCTTTGGGAATTACGGCCTCAGATGCGAGCATCAAAATATTTACCAGTTGTGAGTAGTAAGATTAAATCTCAATCTTATCTTTAACGATGCAGTCGCTGAGAGGCTCTAGCATGTAATTAACCGGCCCCGTGTATCGGTCGAAAATACTTTGAGTGCTCAACTTATTCCACTTAAAGGTAGGCGCACATGGGGTACTGTCTCGCCTGTTAAATATACGAAGGTTAAATTTAGCAATTATTGGTAAGTGATCCGAAGCGTTCAACTACTACTGAAGCCGAAAAAACTAAATCACGGTGATGACTTTGAATAAGAATGTGATCTATTAATGTTTGTTGCCCTCCGTCAAAAGGACAGTATGTATATGCTGGTCCCGTACACATATCTTCTACAGATAATAAACACATCTCCAGTAGACAAACAAACCTCTGTAACTCTCTCGATCTCGAGCTGGGCACACTTCGGCACCTAGCTCCTTCTATCTGTCCATTAAGGTCACCTACAATAATCACTTCAGAAAACGTAACATCTTCACTGTATAAGATACTGAGGAGCTCCAAACAGTCACGGTACAATTCAATGTCGGAGTTAGTAGAGGGCAAATATGCAGCTAGTATCGTTACACATACTGTTTTTCTCCGATTTGCAAGCAAATACCAGTAATCCGGTCACAGTCACACGGGACTTGTGAAATGTACGCAGAGAGGCTGTCCCGCCATACAATGGCTACTCCACCTTTCCCTTATTTGCATGTTTGCTGAGCGTTTAGGCTGCTGTCAGCAACTCCGCAAGACCTATAATCCCGCTTAATGCTGTCACAGAAGCTAAGACTCTTGTGAAATAACCAGTGGTCACATAACACAAGAATGTCTAAATCATAACTTTTAAGCAAGTGACTGATATACGGGGTGTTCGCATTATACCCTGGCAGTTGAAAGTACTAAGCCTGAGGTTGTTTATCCGATAGAGTTGTTCTGGCATAATATATTCTAGTGGGTTGTGACCTTGTCCCTGAGTCTGTTGTACTACTTCGTTGAAAGTGCCATTTTCTGAAATATTTGCTAGATGGAACTACCAGGCTTTTGAATGTGCCTGTGTCACATGAACTAATGGCTAGTCTAACGCCCTGCCCCGCTCCCTCAGGTTTACTAGGGAGAAGTTTGACAGCCGCGGGCTGTACACCATGATTGTCCTACTACATTTCCTAAATGGTAGGTTTTGGTGGAATCGACCTTTGTGTGTGCACCAAAGAAGGTGCCGCTCTCGTTTACTTTGTTATGATGAGATCTGGTAATGAATGGTATAAACTTCTGCAGATCTGTCTCGATGTCCCGCTCCTGTCCAGACGCCTGTCGTGCCCGGGCAGTAGACGGCGCCGTCGGCGCGGCGCTCACAGCAGCGGGTTCACCGGGTGATGGCGCTGCTCCCTCATTGGTTGTCGAAACGCGTCTCGTAGACTCGGCAGGGTTCTGATGCGCTGCGGGTGCGGCATTTGATTGGCTACATGTATCGGCCATGTGGCGGGAACCGGTCTCGTCGGTTGCGATGTCACTTCGAGTTGGGGATGGCCGAGCAATTGACGTCTGTTGGGAGTCGGGCCTGCGAGTCGGGGGCTGGCGACCCTGGGACGCTTGGCTTGTCGGGGGCTGGCGACCGTGGGACGCTTGGCTTGTCGGGGGCTGGCGACCCTGGGACGCTTGGCTTCCGGGGGCTGGCGACCCTGGGACGCTTGGCTTGTCGGGGGATGGCGACCCTGGGACGCTTGGCTTGTCGGGGGCTGGCGACCCTGGGACGCTTGGCTTGTCGGGGGCTGGCGACCCTGGGACGCTTGGCTTGTCGGGCGCTGGCGACCCTGGGACGCTTGGCTTGTCGGGGGCTGGCGACCCTGGGACGCTTGGCTTGTCGGGGGCTGGCGACCCTGGGACGCTTGGCTTGTCGCGGGTGACGCCCAAGCCATAGATGGGCGCGGGTCTGCAGCTGTTGCCGGCGCCGCCAGCCTACATGCGGCCTTGCTGTATGATTGCGGGGTGACTGAATCACGAGGACTCCTCTCGCGGCAGTACGCATCCAGATTTCTAAAAGATGTGTGTAGAAGTCCCGTCTTTTCGCGCAGAGCAGTACTGCGTGTAGCATTGCTAGACACCCGCTGCACCGTTTCCTGCGTATCATTTTCGACGGCTCTTGTCTTTCTTTGACGGACTTCAATTGGCTCTTTACGGCCGTGACTGCCGCGTCTCCTGGTTCGCGCAGGTTTGCGACAGCCTGCGTGACATGATCCACTGATCGCGCGATGTCCTGTGAAGAGCGTGTTTGCCGCCTCATCTTCTCCGTCATTTCGTTGAAGTCAGCGGCAAGACGTTCCATCTTCGTATCAAGTCTCTCTGATATAGCGCGTACACCTTCCTTGAGTGACTCTTCAGCTCACTTCTCTGTTTCGGACCGCATGCTGGCGATGCCCCCTCGTATTTCTTTTTCTTTTTCCGCGTTTTTCTGTTTTATCGTCCCTTATCGGTATGGTCCGTTCTGGCTTTCTCCAGTTCCTTTTTGAGGAAGGAAGATTCAGTTTCAAGGACGGCCGCGCGATCGGTCAATTGACACACCGCAGCTTGCAATGATACCACCATATCACCGTTGATGCAACGGTTTTCGCATCCAGATGTTCTTCCCGACGATATCTCGCTGGTTGGTGTGCACCTGAACACATCCTGTACGTCTTCAGCGGATCCGCCCTCGATAAAGTGCAACAGCTTGAAACAATCCACCGCCAGGCGGCGACAGAATGCAAGTCCTGGCGAATTTTTCGGCGCAATATAGTGAGGGTGGAGGGACAGTCCGGTCTCGCTCGAGCAAGTCTGATCAGTTTTTCCTTGGCCTCGAGGATGCCCTGAGACCAACCACGTGAGAGTTCTCTCACCTGCTCGACGAAGGCGTCCTGCGGCAGAGAATAGATTGGCCTGCGCAGACTGTCAATCAACTGGTCTGTCCCGGCCGTAGTGACGTAGGTGCAATGCCGCTCGTATCGCTCGCCTCGTTCTCAGGGTGACATGGGGCGTACCTATATTCCACGTCACTGGCTGAAGAGGCCAGCAAGTCGAGCGAAGTGCGGATTTCACCTGCTAGCTAACCAGCTGGCTGATTCCTGCTCGCAGTGTGAAGCACTGCAGGGGCAGATCTAGGAATTTGCCAAGGGGTGGCTCTCTGAAAACTTCCGACCGAGGGGTGTGCTCTCTGAAAAACTTGTGACCGGGGGCAGGGGGGGGGGGGCGGGAGGGGCGTGCTCGGAATAGCCGACTTTAACAGTGTATGTTCAGGTTCCCAAGGGGGGTCTTGCTCTCTAAAGACTTGGGACTTTAACATGTATGTTAACATGTATGTTTATGTTCTGGTTCCCAAGGGGGGGGGGGTGCAACCCCCCTAACCCCCCCCCCTCACTAGATCCGCCACTGCACTGCCCCGTAATTTCACTTAGCTTGAAGGGACCGACGCGTGAGTTAAGACGGTGACATGTTAGTTTCTTCTTGGCTCACAACGAGAATTACTCAGCATGTTGTCCGCGAAAAAATGCCGGCTTCAAGTACCAATTCTTCTGTCCATCCACATAAATATCACCTAAAGTCACGAATAACACACAAAGTAGATCACCTTGGCCGATACCTGATCACAACCCGTGGTCTATGTATCCTTATGTACAATATCTCTTTTAGCAGACTGTTCCGCGGTTGGCAGACACCGAAAAACGCCTCGAAATTCGAGAGCCAAAACAAACCCAAACAGTGCCTGACCCTCACTAATCATGCCTTACTATGATGTAGTAATATATATACTCCGACGTTAGTTTACAGGCAAAGCTAACCAACTTGTGTTCAGATGATTGCCATGAAAGAATACTTGAACAATAGTGCGCCAACAATTCGGATCAACGCCATTCTCCTTGCTGGTCTTTGCCCAATGTGTGCAACCCGGCTCGCTTCGCTTTAGCACCTGCGTGTTTCCCGGTGTTACTTTTCGCATAGATTTGGGCAGCCGGCAAACTTCGGAGAAGGGTTTTGCTCCTCGCTCTTCCCCATAAAAATACCGGCAAGTACCGCTGGTGTGCATATATGTGGGACAGATCGACGGCTTCATGTTATTAGCATAGAATTTAATGCCACTAAAGAAATTATTCGGGTTAATAAATTCAGACTGTTTGCACTTCATTTTGATAGAATGGGGTTAAACACGTCGTTAATTTCTATCGCACTTGTGGGCGAGAGAGAAACTGAAACACATGCGGTGCTTATAAAGATCTATCTGAGTGGGTTTTTTTGCATGCTTGTTACTGCCAGTGCTACTTTTCTTGTATAGGCGTGTGATATTTTAGGAACTGATGAGAGTGTCTTTACGGTCTTAATTTACTTCTCGTTGTGCTATTCTAATTCTTTCTAAAATTAATTTTGACGACCCCAACTGGGTGTTCGTTCCGAGATCGGTCTCAACACGTGGTGGCGAAGACACTGAGGCGAAACGCAGTGGTCAAGTTTCAACGATTTATTGCAAACTTTTAAAACCCCAATTAAACGAGCTAGCCACTCCGTCAAACGGTGTGTCACTTACCTGGCAGCATTTTTTTTTTTTTTTTCTTTCCGAAACAGGCAAGGCACGGTACATAATTCATATTCTGTCGACATTACATGAACATAGTGAGGTAAAAGTACTTGTATGCATGAAAAAACACACAGAAAAAAACAACAAGGCGAAATCAACCAGAAGCTGTATCTTAATGTAGTAACCATAGCACTAATCCATAATATTCAAGTCGATTGCAATTTGTCTATGATGGGATTCCACTTATCAATCAAACATTGCTTACATCTTTCTGACTTATCTTGTACAACTGTTTCTTCTAGCAAGTGGTAGTATTTGATAAGTTTTAACAAATGTATCACATTTGGAATGGAGTTTTTCCATTTACAAGCATAGATGTAATTCTTAACAATAATAAATATCTGATTGACCAGTATCTTGTTTTGTCCGTTTTCTAACCCTAGCATAGCTGATTTAAAATTCAAATTATCACTTATTACATGCGCATTTCTACCGTCTAGCGTTGTAGATAAGCTGGTCCAAAGTCGCTGTGCAACATCACATTCCCAGAACAGATGTTCTATAGTTTCAATAACCTTATGACAAAAGCAACATTTTTCAGTGTCTACAAGTTTACATAGAAACAAAAATTTATTACTAATTATAGTTCTGCATAAAAATTGATATTTGACGCTTCGCAATTTCTCGTCAACCATACACTTCAATGGTAGGCAGTACAGGGTTTTCCATGGGGTTTCTTCTAAATTAAGATTCAAGTTTTCTCTCCATTTTATTTCGCTTGTTTTCGACACTTGTAATTCTTTTACTATCACCTTATACGCCTTACTACAAATTTTGTTGTTTATCCGCATAAAATCTAAATATTTACAGCTTACATCCGATGGTTTGGAATGCTCTTGCTGACAATACCGTCTCCATTCTTGGGGTACACTGTGAATAAGACTATAGAAGTCAGCAAAGTTTAGTTTAATATTAAACTTATGCGTAAAACTTTGCCATCCTAAAGGTGACCCGTTATCATTTAGTACATCGTTATAATATACAACTCCCTTATTTATAAATTCCTGCTGTCGGGTAACGAGGTTGGGATTTTTCATGAAGTGGGTGTTCCAGAGAGGCATCTCAAACGGTGTTTTCGGAGGTAAGATATTTCGAAAATGGATCCATGCTTTTACTACATCAGCCCAGAAAGGGCAATCTTTCAAGGATTTAGTGTCCATTTCCCAAAACTAGTGTCTACGAACTATAACTGATAGTTTTACCGCGTATTTCCATTTTCAGCATTTCAAAAAAGAGTTGGTCGTTAATGACTTCCACACCTGGTGTCGCCCTATAGTGTTTCTCTACGTTTGCAATACAGTCTTTAACTGGCAGCAGTGGGTTAACTGGCTGCCAGCCCCTTGGTCCGCATGGCGGTGCATCCAACTGAAATCCCTCCTAGCTTCCTAACTAAATCCCGTCCTCCCGCAACGCCGCCTTGGCCGCTGACAAAGGCCGCTGACTGACTAACTGATTGCTAAACTAAAACTCAAGCGGTTACATCACCGCTGTGGTTGCTATAGCAACTCACGCGAGCAAACTACAGTAGGACGCAAAAGTATGGACCTAAAATACCACAGGCGCACCGCCAAGGTTATATAGGCCCCGTTCCACAATGATTAATTTGTTTATTGAAGACGATGATAACACAAGTGAACCTAAATATAAAACAACCCGAGAACGAGGACCAGTCGGCTCGAGTAATTTATTGTCATAAATATTATGTATTGTGTACATTACACACAGTTGTGCCATATGTAACTATGTTTATATCACAATAAATTTGTTTATGCGAATATTTTTTTTTGTGAACTTAAACAATATATACATTCACTTCAGTTGCTGCATTTTGTGGTTGTTTGTTTAGGATAACACTTTCAATTATTAAACCAGGTCATATGGCGTCAGAGTAGAGTAGAGCAGAGCCATGTCCCAGGGGGAAACCCGCTACTCTTGGCTAATGGCATATATGTCCTATACACCCTGCATGAGGAGACATTTCTTCAGTGGGGCGAGAATCTGCGAACTTCCACACGATGACTGGCTTGGGAAACCTCTCGCGCGCCACAGCCTAGGTCGCTAACTATTTGATCATCTGATGTATTATCGTGAATAAAATTTTAATATATTATACACATTTTAATATACACATTTTAATATAACATTGAACATTTATTAGACTTGCCAATTAAAAATGCTGAGATGTTTGGTTTCGATGCTAATATATCAGGCTTGATGACATCAGTTTTTTTTTAAACTTATCAGGCTCGGTATGGGTCCTTTATGCTGGGTGTGGCATAATTTTATGGGTCCGTTATGCTGTGTGATTGTACTAATATGGGTCCGTTATCCTCGGTGATTCTACTTATATGGGTCCGTTATGCTGTGTGATTGTACTTATATGGGTCCGATATCCTGGGAGTGGTGTACTCATGTGGCTCCGTTATGCAGAATATAGTGATGTGAAACCCAGTCCATGAAATTTTATAGTAACTGCCTCATTGTGTATATTGTTCACAATAAATATCAAAATATGTGTAAATAAAAATGCAAGCAACCTAAGTCGTGGTCCACGTTATTATACACATTGACCCAATAATCTCTTGAATATATATTACTGCGTTCCTCGGCATTTGAACAGCCATACGTCCTGGGTGTCACGATGACGTCAAAACCATTGAAAATAAATTAGGCATCGAAAAAATTGTGGCGAATATATACATGTTGTCCAGCATTAACAATTTGGAAATTCGTGTACCCCAACATACGTATAACGCAAAAACAGAAACAAAAAAACAACAATACCAAATTCTAAAATTCACACAAAAATTTAAATTCTAAAATTGGAACAATAATGAGTGATCATCAGTCAATCTATACTAAATCAGCAAAGTACTCAAGCTGCTAAGATTCTCTTTTTTGGACGCTAGTTTCAGTCATTTTAAGTCATAGAATCTGCATTGCTTGCTGGACACGACAGACGTATTATCCACTGTTGGGGTTATTTAATTGGTAACATATGTATTTACACATTTGGTGTGTGTTTTTTATATACAATCTGCAGTATTTAAATCAAGTTCTTCCAAAATAGTCTTTGTCTGGAGAAAAGACGTAAATGACATGAAAATAATAAAATGTCCGTTACAAAACATCGGGAGAAAGGAGGGGGCGGGGGCACGGCGGGGGGGGGGGCAGGGGCGGGGGGGCAGTTTCAGCAACACCAAACATTTCTTCTTTTCCATAAACAATAGCTTTTTGGATAGACATATGTATATATAAATCTTCAGCTGCCTATAATTAACCTTATAATTGGCATGGTACATTGAACCAAAATCTGCGACTACGTCAGTTCGCGCGAGTTCAGATTTTGTGACTGCAATGAATGGATACCTTGACTAAACTCTCAGCTATCTATTTTACACAACCAACCCACAATTGTTTGAATATATACTCTTCAATAGATACATTATGTCATGGTTGAGAAGTAATTCACTCGGAAGAGTTCGTGCGCCCAAAAGGTAGTTTTTTGCAGGTTTATACGCGCCGCGCAAGTATATTGACGTATACGCCCCATTGAATAGTGTACATTGACTTACACGCCCTATTGAATAGTGTACATTGACTTACACGCTCTATTGAATAGTGTACATTGACTTACACGCCCTATTGAATAGTGTACATTGACGTACACGCCCGACTGAATCCAGATGGCACACCCCCTATTGAACAGTGTACACTGAAGTACATGCCCGACTGAATCCAGTGTACATTGACGTACACGCCCTATTAAATAGTGTACATTGACGTACACGCCCGACTAAATCCAGTGTACATTGACGTACACCCCTTATTGAACAGTGTACATTGACGTACACGCCCGACTAAATCCAGTGTACATTGATGTACACGCCCCATTGAATCCAGTAAACATTGACGTACACGCCCGACTGAATCCAGTGTACATTGACTTACACGCCCGACTAAATCCAATGTACATTGATGTACACGCCCCATTGAATCCAGTAAACATTGACGTACACGCCCGACTAAATCCAGTGTACATTGACGTACACGCCCGACTAAATCCAGTGTACATTCACGTACACCCTCTATTGAACAGTGTACATTGACGTACACGCCCGACTAAATCCAGTGTACATTGATGTACACGCCCCATTGAATCCAGTAAACATTGACGTACACGCCCGACTAAATCCAGTAAACATTGACGTACACGCCCGACTAAATCCAGTGTACATTGACGTACACGCCCCATTGAATTCAGTGTACATTGACGTACACGTCCCATTGAATAGTGTACATTGACGTACACGCTCCATTGAATCCAGTGTTGATTGACGTACACGCCCCATTGAATAGTGTACATTAAGACAGCTGCCCTTCTGAATGTAGTGTACATTAAGATAACCGCCCGATTAAATGTAGTGTACATAAAGATAACTGCCTTATTGAATGTAGTGTACATTAAGATAGCTGCCTTATTGAATGTAGTGTACATTAAGACAGCTGCCTTATTGAATGTAGTGTACATTAAGATAACTGCCCTATTAAACGTAGTGTACCTTAAGACAACTGCTCTATAAAATGCAGTGTACATTAAGACAACTGCTCTATAAAATGTAGTGTACATG
Source organism: Arenicola marina (assembly GCA_964019135.1). Taxonomy (NCBI): domain Eukaryota; kingdom Metazoa; phylum Annelida; class Polychaeta; family Arenicolidae; genus Arenicola; species Arenicola marina. The sequence continues at coordinate 37,236,162 of OZ025257.1, read as the reverse complement.
AAGATAACTGCCCTATTGAATGTAGTGTACATTAAGATAGCTGCCTTATTTAATATAGTGTACATTAAGACAACTGCCTTATTTAATGTAGTGTATATTAAGACAGCTGCCTTATTGAATGTAGTGTACATTAAGATAACTGCCCGATTAAATGTAGTGTACATTAAGATAACTGCCTTATTGAATGTAGTGTACATTAAGATAGCTGCCTTATTTAATGTAGTGTATATTAAGACAACTGCCTTATTGAATGTAGTGTGCATTAAAATAACTGCCCTATTGAATGTAGTGTACATTAAGATAACTGCCCTATTGAATGTAGTGTACATAAGACAGCTGCCTTATTGAATGTAGTGTGCATTAAGATAACTGCCCTATTAAACGTAGTATACATTAAGACAACTGCTCTATAAAATGTAGTGTACATAAAGATAACTGCCTTATTGAATGTAGTGTACATTAAGATAGCTGCCCTATTAAATGTAGTGTACATTAAGACAACTGCCTTATTGAATGTAGTGTACATGAAGACAGCTGCCCTATTAAATGTAGTGTACATTAAGACAACTGCCCTATTGAATGTAGTGTACATGAAGACAGCTGCCCTATTGAATGTAGTGTACATTAAGATAACTGCCCTATTTAATGTAGTGTACATTAAGATAACTGCCCTATTGAATATAGTGTACATTAAGACAGCTGCCTTATTGAATGTAGTGTACATTAAGACAACTGCTCTATAAAATGCAGTGTACATTAAGACAACTGCTCTATAAAATGCAGTGTACATTAAGACAACTGCTCTATAAAATGTAGTGTACATTAAGACAGCTGCCCTAGTTAGGGTAGTGTACACTAAGACAACCGCCTTTGCTGACATCCCTGGCAGTACATACAACGATATCAAAAGCCTTTGCGCTATCAATCAAAGCGGCCTGACCGATGCCTCCTGTGGGATCTGGACCCGCTGATCCGGATTCAACATGGACCTGTGTTTGCGTGTATTCTTCTGGATCAACCAACACCTGGAGCACGGCCGGATTACTGCCACTCGCCGCACCAGCCTGGCATTCTGACCCGGGATCGCTATCTACTGACGCTGAAAAAAAAGAGGTAAAGAAAAAGTATTGGTGAAAAATGCTCACACTCACAATTATATTATATGCGACCCTCTTTTATTAATCTTCATCAATGACTTCCATTTTCAGTAGTTTGACAGAAGCTGTACATATTATGACAGTTTATGAAGGACGATTATCGGGGTATAAATTGGAGGACAACAAAATATCCATACAATATAACACCCTATTAATTAAATAACGCACGGTAAAAAATAAGACATAGTCCCACAAACGGTGTTTTTCAATCACTGTATTAATGTACAGATATATCTTAAGTTATGAAAACAACATAGTTCCATGGACTTACATAACGTAAACGGGTCAGTGCGCATGCGCCGTCTGTCGGTGCGCGACTTCCACAGGAAGTAGGCGATCAGAACGGAGACCACGAGGATGACAATGATGCAGACGGTGGCTATCTGGAGTGCGTTCCAGACGGTCAGGTGGACCAGGGGCTCACTGCCCGTCTGATCTGGAGAGCCACTGGTCCCCGCCAGGGATCCTGGTGTCTCTGTGGTCAGCAAGAATGACTCTGTGAGCTCCGTGATCACAGACGAGATTTTCGCTGCTGGATGTGTTGTTGGGGGTCGGGTGGTTGCATCTTCGTCTTGTGCCCAGTCTACGGGGAAGAAATATCCAGAGGAGATTTTTGCGAATTGGCTCTTGTTATCATGTGTTGTCAGACTAATTAAGTGAGATTTTAACTCGGGACGCATTCAAGAAATCATCTGAGCAGAACAAACTAGATGACCCGGGTTTCCTTCTCGCCTTGATAAAACGACCTACCATAAAACGGCATTTTTGTAGCTGCGGCCACTATCAGGAAGTGGCATGCAGCACTTTCTGGGTTATAACGCAAGGTCGCGGTGCGGCTTTAAATACGGCATTTTGCCGATTTCATATGAGCATAGCGAGGGGGGTGAGGTGCATTTGAAGGGTGGAAGGTGAAATATGGAAATTGACGGTGTTGCCAAAACAATTGATTGCATCATAACGTCATCAGCGTAACATGGTACGGATGCCGTCCTCACACGAACTAAGTTACTCGGGCCAGGCGGGAACTTGGTACGGGTTTGGCACGACAATGGTTTATAAATATGCAGTAAATGTCCAGGGAGCCAGCCACTCGTGTGACAGCTGACCCGCCCCGCGCCCGCAACAACTTGCCCGCGCCCGCCCCGCGCCCGCGAACCACCACTGTAGGCGCGGGTACCCGCATCCCGCGCGGGCATGCCCGCCCCCGCGCATATCTCTACTGTATAAACAATTGACTAAACTGTGATTAAACTGCTTATCATATACGCTTCTAAATTATATAAGAATCAACGAAAGGGATGTAAATGGTAGGCGTACGTAGAAAAGGGCTATGCTGAAACAACGGTTGGCATCGAAGAACAGTCCGTATTTGAAATATTTATTTGCTCATCTGAACACGAACTGTGCATGCATTTTGGATTGCCTTTGTAACGAACGTGGCAGAACAGCCTGCAGTTGAATTGCTTATTTACTAACCTGGCCAAAACAGCATAGAGTTTAAAAGCTCATGTACTCACCTAGGCAGAACAACCTGTAGTTCAACTGCTCATGGACTCACTTGGGTAGAACCAACTATGTTTGAATAGCTCATTTACTCTCATAGGCAGAACAGCCTACAGTTGAATAGCTCAGTTATTCAACATGGGCAGAACAGCCTGCAGTTGAATTGCTCAGGTTACTCACATAGACAGAACAGCATGCAGTTGACTGGTTCATTTACGCACATGGGCAAAACAGCCTGCAGTTGAATAGCTCATTTACTTACCTGGGCAGAACAGCCTGCAGTTGAACAGTTCCTTTGCTCACCTGCGCAGAACAGATTGCAATTGACTGGCTCATTTACTCACCTGCGCAGAACAGCCTGCAGTTGAATAGCTCATTTACTCACCTGAGCAGAACATCCTGCAGTTGAATTGCTCAGTTACTCACCTGGGCAGAACAGCCTGCAGTTACACACAGTTTATTTACGCACATGAGCAGAACAGCCTGCAGTTGAATAGCTCATTTACTTACCTGGGCAGAACAGCCTGCAGTTGAACAGTTCCTTTGCTCACCTGCGCAGAACAGATTGCAATTGACTGGCTCATTTACTCACCTGCGCAGAACAGCCTGCAGTTGAATAGCTCATTTACTCACCTGCGCAGAACAGCCTGCAGTTGAATAGCTCATTTACTCACCTGAGCAGAACATCCTGCAGTTGAATTGCTCAGTTACTCACCTGGGCAGAACAGCCTGCAGTTACACACAGTTTATTTACGCACATGGGCAGAACAGCCTGCAGTTGAATAGTTCATTTACTCACATAGGCAGAACAGCCTGCAGTTGAATAGTTCATTTACTCACATGGGCAGAACAGCCTGCAGTTAAACAGTTCATTTACTCACATGGGCAGAACAAACTACAATTGAATAGTTCATTTACTCACCTGCGCAGAACAGATTGCAATTGACTGGCTCATTTACTCACCTGCGCAGAACAGCCTGCAGTTGAATAGCTCATTTACTCACCTGGGCAGAACAGCCTGCAGTCCCTCACATGTCTCTCGATCGCACAGACATCCACACAGTTGTGACATAGGCCGGTGCCTGGGTCGTTGTACTCGTCTTCTCCACACGGCCACATCTTCCTGTCAAACTGCCACCTGAAAGACCCTTCGATTCCTTAGCCAGGCACTACTACATGTGTCACTTTGTCGTCATTTGTGATCATGCCATCAAAACACTCAAATGTGTTTAAATGCATTTAAAAGCACGTAACTATATTTATCTTTAATCAACTAAGGTATGTACTAATACACTGCATTGCGTACCCAATATCTCTGTTGGTGTACAGGCTAGTGATAGCAGCCAATAGACGTCTGGCACAACTTTGCCACACATGCCCTTAAGTACCCGGCAACATCTGGGTCATGGCAGCTGCCACGTCACGCTTCCATCTTGCAACCTGGAAAACGAAAATGATACTCATAGATCGAGGGAGTCAAGTGGAACAAGGCCCTCTCCACCCCACCCCCCCACGGGCCTGCCCCACTCCCCGTCCTATACCCCAGTAGTGGCCCCAATGTCAACCCGATCCGCTTGAAGAGGGAATGTACAGACGCTCACCCCCCCCCCCCCTCCCCACCCCCGCAACCTATCGGGACTTTTTCGGAGATATGATAAGGTCTGTCTTCCTGGGTCCGGTTATATGCCATAGCATGTGCCAGAAATAACGAATCCGTTCATAATGTATATCCGTAGTAAACAAAACAATTGGCCCATAACTAGACATAGCATGACGCTCACTTTCTGTAGCATGGGAATTTTTTTTACATGTGTCAAACCAAACAGACCATACCCCCCCCCTCCTCCACCCCACTCCGCCCCTCTCTCTTTCCTCCCACTCTAATGTGTCGAATGACACCATTCACCGCTTGCAATCGCTTTTATCTAACGTGTTATACCACTGAGCATTTTGGGTCTGGCCCACAGTCTACATGTTGAGGGAATCCCTTAATACAATAATAATAGTATAGTTATATGCGGTCTCTGTTCATTTGTCCTTTGTTTTCAAGCAGTTAAAAAAAACCAAAGTTGGGTGGTGACGGCGAAGCAAACAAGTAATGCCGTCGATAATTGCTGGGTGAGTGGTCGCATCCGGGAACCAGGCTACATGTATGCAGAGAGCGAGCCGAATGCGCCAAGTCGTGAGTCAGGAAATACAGCTAATCGCAGAGGTCCATCATCCTGTGGGAACCCACGAATTGGATTAGTGTAGTGAATAGTGGGCGTGAGTTCTATACGTGAGCTATGCTGAAACAATGATTCGCCCTAACATGGAAGAACGACCATAGAGATATACCGTTAGTAGCATAGTTCCTGTCAAAGTTACGCTTAAACTAGCCAATGTTCGACTACATAGCAGGTAAAAAATAAGGCCAGTTTCCCGCCATCAAGTGCATCAAGGCTTAGTGTCAAGCGACGTGGGCGAAAACTTAAGTCCGACAAATCAAATTGTCCCTTATCGACAGGATCCTCACCTCACCCGCCCCCACCACCCCCATCTTTCTGGATCCCCGGCCTGTGCATGTACGACAGGCGTCGGCTCGGGGAACCAGCGACCCGCCCAACACTCTTCACATCGTCGTAAAAGACTGTGATCATCAGCCAATAGCGCGTGGCGTTCCAAGTGCAAGCCGCGCGGCGCTATCAGCTTCAAAACAAGCGTGCAAATATGGGGGCGACGAGAAAGTGATCTTTACCAGATGTTACTCCTAAGCCATACTTATTTAGTTTTACACCATTTATCAGTTGATAGTAAGTTTATAGTATAGTAAGCCCCCTGGCCTCTCTTTATATGTCACAAGGCATGAAGCTTCGTAGTTTATGTGTTGTTTCTTACCAACGATTATAAAGTTTGCACATAGTACGTGCGTTCACCACGGTCACGTACGTCTCAGGCTTTGCACGCATTCTTTTCCTGTTTTTGTGGAATCATTTGGTGTGCCCCCCCCCCGCCCCCCTGGAGCATGCCATTTTTTACAAATGCATGTGAACGTTAAATTGTTATCACCATGACGTCAGCAGAGTCTACAGACTCATAGGGACACGTCGTTTACGTGTCATCAGCAAACCTTATAATAAATGGCTTTTTTCAATTATGGACGGGTTTATCATCTATGGTATGTATGTCCCGGACTATTGCCTAACCATCTTCGCCCCCGCTGGAGCACACAGAAGACCAAGATATTTACAGATCAGGAAACGCCTCGCGGCAATTACGTAAAACTCTTGATATGCGTCAGTGTACATTATTATAAGAAAACATCTTGCCTGGATCCCAATGCCTGGATCCCAATGAAAAATCTGAAGCATATTTTAGATCTATGTGACGTGATGTACTAGGGGTCTGGAAGGGAGGGTCTAGTGTCTAGTGTAAACTTTTCAAAATTCTTAGTACCGAATGTCGATTTTTCACGACCTCTCGTGTCGCTTTTTGGCTAAGTTCAGCGTTGTCTTTTCCAAAATCTGTGTCGATGTGTTTTTTTCAGATCCTCAGTGTCGGAATTTGGGGGTCAATGTCGAATGTCGATTTTTCATATAAGCCTGTGTCGCGTGTCGCCATTCACCCCTTCCAGACCCCCTGAACTGTCAAGCGGTTTCACACAATACCGCTGTGTGGGCTGGTTTCGTTTTCGACTGCGCCGAGTACTGCTCAAGGCAAATCAATTACCCGGAGAGTGCATAGTCCGCAGTCTAGCTGGTTGCCTATATATAACACCGGCACCAACAACTTATATCACCGGCCAACCCATGTTGTGGGGAGGGGGTGGGGAGAGGAACATCGAGCCATGTGGTTACAGTATCCCCCTCTGCCCCCCCCCCCCTCCACCTCCGACCTCGCTCTCCCTCTATAACAAACCGCCCCCCCCCCTCTACTACATTAATAGCTGGGGGTTTTGCCTCCCGTCTTGATACGCCTATCGTCTGGCCCTGAGTCCGCCGCTATACCCCCCCCCCCCCACCCCGCCCACCCATCAACAGCACATGATACGGAAGTTATTGTTTTGAAAGTCGTAATTAGGAGAATTCTTCTTTCCGGCGGAAAACCACTGCATGAATATTCATGATTCTTACGTCACCAGCTCCAAGCCTCATAGGGGCCGCCCCGATAGCTCAGTGGGTTGGAGCGCTAGCATTGAGCGCTCTGGCCACCTGAGGGCCTAACGGCACGTGGATCGAGGGTTCAAGCCCTTGTTCACAAAGAGTAGGGGGTTACCCCGGGGACATGGCTCCGCTCTTCCCTAAGAGTCAGATCGAAGGCCTAGCGTAATTGTTGCGTCATGCTGGCCTTTGTACGAGAGACTAAAGGGGCCTACAGTAGTAAAACTATATTTAGATTAGGATATTGAGATCGTATGGAATTTTTCACACAATAATACATAGCGACACTTCCGTTTATCCTTCGGTAAGTCATTAGCAGTTGAAAAGAATATTCCAGCAACAAATTTTGTGAATTCAACAAAAACCTTTTATATTTTCATTTTAGAATCGCCTACCAACACACGCCGACGCTATTTCACTATACATGTAGATCATTTTAGTATACAAAGTTTGAACGACAACGGCCGTCGATATGATAACATATAATCCATGTAAATTAGCCTACGTATCCTTCCTTTATTTGAAACACTACATTCTTCTTCTGTTATCTGTGGACGAACTAACCCGACTTGTGGCTTCAGTCAGCCGATTGGTTGCTTTCGGGAAATGTGTTCTCAATTAGTCCCCCATACAATCTTTTTATACAAATGTACTGTTACATGGACATTCCTTAACCTAACACACGCATAGCAGGGGCCGATCCAGGAATTTGAACAGCTGGAACTGGAAACTTGCGGCCGGGGTGGGGGGTGTGGGTTGTTGGGCTCTAAATTGCGACCCAAGTTTTTTGACGACACTGGAATCCATGCCGGCATTCTTCCTAAAAGAAATGGAGGGGCGGAGAGGGTCCGAACCCCCTGGACGCCCTCTCCCTGGATCAACCCCTGCATAGATGGCAGCACTGCTTGCCTTTCTCCTTACAACAGACGAAACATATATTTCAAAAGGCGACGTATATATGTTACCATATGCCTATGTCGGATTGGCCGTTTGGGATAGGGGGGGCAGGTTTCAGGGTCGGATCCAGATATGCGGTTCCGATCTTCTCAAGGCATGTTAAATGGTAAAAATATCGGCCCTAAAAGCGGGGGGGGGGGCGGGGGGCGTAGCCGAGTCGCCCCCCCCCCCCCTGTAACATGGCCCACCGGCCATAGGGCGCACCGGAATGTCCACGGATTGTACATCACGCCCTGCCTATCCTAGCCCTGTAACATGGCCCACCGGCCACAGGGTGCACCGGAATGTCCACGGATTGTACATCACGCCCTGCCTATCCTAGCCCTGTAACATGGCCCACCGGCCACAGGGCGCACCGGAATGTCCACGGATTGTACATCACGCCCTGCCTATCCTAGCCCTGTAACATGGCCCACCGGCCACAGGGCGCACCGGAATGTCCACGGATTGTACATCACGCCCTGCCTATCCTAGCCCTGTAACATGGCCCACCGGCCACAGGGCGCACCGGAATGTCCACGGATTGTACATCACGCCCTGCCTATCCTAGCCCTGTAACATGGCCCACCGGCCACAGGGCGCACCGGAATGTCCACGGATTGTACATCACGCCCTGCCTATCCTAGCCCTGTAACATGGCCCACCGGCCACAGGGCGCACCGGAATGTCCACGGATTGTACATCACGCCCTGCCTATCCTAGCCCTATAACATGGCCCACCGGCCACAGGGCGCACCGGAATGTCCACGGATTGTACATCACGCCCTGCCTATCCTAGCCCTGTAACATGGCCCACCGGCCACAGGGCGCACCGGAATGTCCACGGATTGTACATCACGCCCTGCCTATCCTAGCCCTGTAACATGGCCCACCGGCCACAGGGCGCACCGGAATGTCCACGGATTGTACATCACGCCCTGCCTATCCTAGCCCTGTAACATGGCCCACCGGCCACAGGGCGCACCGGAATGTCCACGGATTGTACATCACGCCCTGCCTATCCTAGCCCTGTAACATGGCCCACCGGCCACAGGGCGCACCGGAATGTCCACGGATTGTACATCACGCCCTGCCTATCCTAGCCCTGTAACATGGCCCACCGGCCACAGGGCGCACCGGAATGTCCACGGATTGTACATCACGCCCTGCCTATCCTAGCCCTGTAACATGGCCCACCGGCCACAGGGCGCACCGGAATGTCCACGGATTGTACATCACGCCCTGCCTATCCTAGCCCTATAACATGGCCCACCGGCCACAGGGCGCACCGGAATGTCCACGGATTGTACATCACGCCCTGCCTATCCTAGCCCTGTAACATGGCCCACCGGCCACAGGGCGCACTGGAATGTCCACGGATTGTACATCACGCCCTGCCGTATGAGGGGGGTGGTGATACAGATTTTTGCAATCACAAAGGTGGGCCATATGTTACAGGGCTAATGCTATCCCGCCATATTCTCGGCCGCCACAGTGACACACTGGGTTCCTCTCGGCATCGTATCAGTACTTACATCTAATATCTCGTTTGATTAGCTAAACGGCAGTTTTTGCAAAGTTGCTTGGTGTTTCCCTTATGAATTGTCGAATCTAAAGTGGCATAACTAACCTGGACCTTTTGCAGCGCATCAGGGCCGAATATTAATCAGATTAACACAGAATTATGAACCTAAGGAAGCTTAATTTTGCTGTTGAATAATTCGTGTTCACTCTTCTTTGTCCTGCGTTGCAATCATGAAGGTCTTCTGCAGAGTTTTGGTGAAGGAGGCTGTTGACAGAAAGCGCACGTTATACACTGGCATGATACAATTACAGTCCCCGATTCACTGGTGAAACAACACATTATGGACATGCATATCTGCAGAAACTGATGTAGATATATCTTATATAGCCTACATAAAAGTCGCTCGCCTGCTGTGTAATTTGTACCATATACAGCCGTTGATCACCTATCATGTAGATGTGTAGTATTTCTGGTCCCAGGCCCGAATGGACGCCGAAAGTTCTACCCGCAGAGGCGGGTTTCGAACCGGCGACCCTTCGCATCCCGAGCGAACACCTTACACGTTAGGCCAAAGGGAAATTGCCATTTGGCCCGAGGCGCTTGGTGTCTTTCATCCACCGGGCCTGGGCCGAGATATCACACTCCACCCTTTCCCCAATTGCCTGCGACCTCGCAGTGACCGCCACCATGCGCCACGCCGTCAAACCGGACGCTGGCCATATCCTGTGGCTCCGGGTGGTTCCGACAACCCACGTTTGTCTCCATCGGCACCAAATGTAGTATTTCTGGTCCCAGGCCCGAATGGACGCCGAAAGTTCTACCCGCCTGGCGGGTTTCGAACCGGCGACCCTTCGCATCCCGAGCGAACACCTTACACGTTAGGCCAAAGGGAAATTCCCATTTGGCCCGAGGCGCTTGGTGGGGGGGGGGCTGGTTCACGCTGCTTCAGGTAGTGTTCTTCCTCAAAAAGATGGGGGTCCCTCATCACAATCACAAAAAGGAGGTGGAACGCGGGGGCGAGATCAATCTCGCGTTGTTACCCTCGCTTTCTCGTGATCTCGCGTTTCTTGCCCTCGCGTTCTCGCGTGGGCGCCCTTTTTGTGCCAGGCAAGAATGCGAGATAGCGAATATGCCACCATACATATATATCTAAAGATGTGTATGCTGTAGTTTCCCAGTCTCACCGTGGTCCACGTCGCGGCCCAGGGCGTGAGGTACTTTACATTAATGGTGGCCAGGAAACCGGGAAACAAGTTATCGCGAGCGGCCGCGAAGTATTTCCTGAAAAGGGAGAACAGCAGAACAGGAAGTTTGCACTAGGGCTGCACAGTCACCACGGGATCTGATCGAGACCCCACGAGACAGTGATACTTATGCTCTATGTCGATGCTATATTTGTGCTATGTACTTTCGGTTGGTTTCGCGCCTTCTCAGTAACTTCAGACAAAACACAGTCTAAGGCTATCCCTAGATGCAAAACGAAGCACTGAATTTCATGTGCATGTCAGAATTATGACCATCAGAGTATGTTTCTGTAATATATGGGCGTTGATAAACCTGAATGTGGCTGAGTGTCAATAGGGCTGCAGAGTTCTCGCGGGTTCTATTTCCGGTTTAGGTCTTTTGGGGACCAACAGAAAACACGTGCTCTTAGAACGAGTGCGCATCACGCTGGTGCCTTGCTACAGCTGCGTGACCCGCACTCATTTTAGTCAACGTTTGAGTGTTGGGAACCGACTGGCTGCGCTGTTTGTGCGTGAAGAATCGAGTGGGTGTGAAAGTATTTTTGTTGGCTTTGGTCCAGGCATTGCTAACTATAAAATCATAATATAGTTAAAGATAAGACATTTATCCCTCCATAATACATATGGTCCGTTCGATTAGACTGTTGAAAGCGTTGTATTTTGAGGCAAATCTTTGATGTTTACATTTCTGCGACAAACAGAAGAACCATTGTCCTCGCCTGCTCAGTCCATATAAGGAGCGTTGTCACGTAACCATGGATACCGCGCGCAGACATGCGAGTCATGATGATTATTACGTCATACGACATGGAAAACCCCGCGCAACGGATTAGATCGCCTGACACTGACAGTCACTCCGCATTGTGGTTTATTAACTGTCTAACCACTCATATATTACATAAATCTACTCAGATGGTTATAATTCTGATATGCACAGAACTTCAGTGGTTAGTTGTGCATCCAAAGACAGCTTTAGCCGATCTTGTGAGTGAGGCGAGTGAAGGCAAACAACCGGAAGGTAGGCGGCACGTACAGGCCGTTGATGTTACGCATCGACGTAGAGCATAAATATCCCTGTCTCGTGTGGTCTCGATAAGATCCCGAAGTGACTGTACAGCCCTATGTCAGGTGAGTTGTTAAGTTGTCCGTCCAACCTCCGTCAATTTGCAACATGAAGGTATGACTACCATTTCATTTCGTTAGGTTGGTAATCCGGGATCATTCTAACCACAATGAGAGTCGCTTATAGACCCACTCTATTCTCTGAGTGACCCGTACAATGCCTTGTTTTCCCGATATGACGTGAAGCGCAGTCGTCCCCTGATATAAAATACATGATATTTTTACACCCTCTCGTACGGTGACATTATGATGGATAAAGGGAGAACACGGGTGGTGGGGGGAGGGCAAGCCGATCCCGCATGCTACACCGGCACTCAAGCTACAATTAGTGCGCGTCACGCAGCTGCAGCAAGGCACCAGCATGATGCGCACTCGCTCTAAGAACACGTGTTTTTTGTTGGTCCCCAAAGCATCTAAACCGGAAATAAAACCCGCGAGAACTGAACAGCCAAGCGCATTTATTTGTATATGTTTCGCACTATGTCTATGTAGCAGTGAGTAAAACCATTCCTACTAGTGTCGGCTAGAGGGATCACCCCTTTAGCCGAAGAGGTAGAGTGGTTGACTTGAGATCGGGAGATCGTGAGTTCGACTCCCGCTGGGGACCAAACCGGCCCCCGCCGTGACAATGGAGCCCGACACAGGTAGAACCCACGGCGGTTCTGCGACTGAGTAGTCCTGGGCCCGTAAGTTCGAAACGGCCGGGGCCAAATATTTCGCCCCGCTCCATGCTAATGTCCTATTCTAGGGCGAAATAATTTGCTCCGGCCGTTTCAAACTTACGGGCCCTGGTCTGAGGACAGCCCTCTCGGAAAGAGGGGGGAATGTGTAGCAATGAGTAAAACCATTCCTACTAGACTTGAGATCGGGAGATCGTGAGCTCGACTCCCGCTGGGGACCAAACCGGCCCCCGCCGTTACATCTATCTTAATCGGTCGCCCTAATATTGCGTTATATATAGGACTACCTATGCAAATAAGGCCATACCGAAGCAGTACAAGGTATGTGATGCTCCAAGAACACCATGCAAAATAACTTTAAATATATATCTTCATTAGAGAAAGGCGTCGTATACAATAACGATATCACCGAGAGGGATAAAAAAGTCCAAATGTTTCGGCAAAAAGTGACGGTGTTTAAAGGGTTTAATAGACACAATTACAATTTAATTTGTTCTGAAATGCTTTGCTCTTGTAGGATTTGCTGAAAATAATGTAGGCTACATATTGTGTAGATAGAATATCTCAGTAAAATATACAAACGGGTTCATTACTATGCGTACCTGGACTTACAATAAAGCAGGCTTACATATCTTTAGGACATCTAGCTTTCTAGAAACCTGACACTAGTCCTAGGACATGGCACAATGGAAGAGAAACAGGCGTGAAACCACGCAAGAAGGCTATTAGCATGTAGATTTAAACTTACGGGGCAATGTTGCCACCTGCCTGAAAACGAGGCTCCATATTTACGCTTACTACGCATGCGCACCAACATTGCGTCGTCATTCTATTTATGTGAATGGATGCTATGTCATGAATGAGAAACATTGAGATGAGTAATAAATGAAAATATACAAGCACACACAATTAAGAAGATACAAGCTGAGGTTAATGAGTAATTTCATCATTTCTCGATCATTGGACACCAGACACATATAGGTTATGCGATACTGAGCCCATGAATAGCAAGCATTGTAATATTGCAGGCTAATTGTGAGACCTTATATTTTATTCCTGTCCCCCGATACTTTTATAGGCCTACTCGCAACATTATTACTGTATTTGGATTTTACTGACTAAATCTTCCTGTCATCACACCAGGGGTGGATCTAGTGGGGGGGGGGGTTAGGGGGGTTGCACCCCCCCCCCCCTCCTTGGGAGCTTGAGCATACACTGTAAAAGTCGGGCTTTCAAACGAAATACCTTGGAATAAGAGATTTTGTAGATGCAACTCAGAGGCGGATGTGGGGGGTTGTTTAAGGGATGTTAAGGACTGTTGGTCGAAAAAAGTTCCACCCCCCCCCCCCCGGCTGTAAAAAATTGGTGGACACCAGCGGTAATTTCCCGCCCCCCCTCCTCACAGCCCCCCCCCCCCCCACTCACACTGTGTCTCCCCAAGAGGCACCAAGGACAGCGCCGTTCATGGAACCTATGGTGGAGCAGGCCACGAGGATAGGTATCACTGCAGACAGCGCCCCTATCGTCCGCACCCCAAATGTCTGAGAAGAAGAGTGTCAACGTGATGTCACCGTCCGAAACTAAAATTGTGAAATGTCTATTATGTGCCAGCACGGGATATGTTGGTCTGATGATGAAGCCATGAACATTTTAAGTTCGGCAATTAATGGGGTCATGTTTCGATGCGTAAAAGTTAAAAAAGGTCAGCGTGTTATGTTGATATAAGGCCGTTAATAGTCATAGTCGTAAACGAGTGATGTTTTTGCTTCTGTTTTCCATCTTTCCTTTGACAAAGGTAACACAATTTACAATATCTGTTTTGTTCAGTTTCTCGCTTTATATGAATGTGTCACGATACGTGGAGCGAAACCTAACCAAAGTGTTTCCGTATTTATGTTTTATAGTTTAAACTTGTTTTTTTTCCGCAGTCGTTACCATAGCGACGGCTAACGACTGCATCATTTCCTGTGGTGACATCACTGTGAAGTAGGCAACGTTCGCCATGACGTAGAGGACAATAACCAAGGTCATGGACAGGACGCTAGTCTGCGGGACTACTCTGGTGAAGAAACAAACCTAATGATCGACAATCACGTTATATGTTAACGTTACAACGTACACCTATATTCACATTAAAAAAGAGCTACCACAATTCTCTTAACAGATTCCATTGTCTTGAACGTGAAACAAATATTGGTCCATGAACAACCCTTTGTCACCATGATTCCTGTATATTATTTATAATTGTGGTCATAGACAGGACTTACAATAACATTAAGTCTTACTTCTCTGGTCGCTTCACCTCTTCAACCAGGTTCAATAAGTGTGTCCTGAAGTGAAAAAGAAATGATTTATTGCGGAACGCAATGGCCAACAGACCAATTCTCCATATAGCTGGTGTCTACGTAGGTGAAAACCCCGGTGAATGTTATTGTCCTTACTACCCTCCGTAGGTCAATACCCCGTCAATGTAATTGTCCTTACCACTCTCCGAACGTGAGGACCTCGGTCAATGTTACTGTCCTTACCACCCTCCGAAGGTGAAGACCCCGTCAATTTCATTGTCCTTACCACTCTCCGAAGGTGAGGACCTCGGTCAATGTTATAGTCCTTACCACCCTCCGTAGGTGAAGACCCCGGTCAATGTTATTGTCCTTACCACCCTCCGTAGGTGAAGACCCCGTCAATGTTATTGTCCTTACCACCCTCCGTAGGTGAAACCCCGTCAATATTATTGTCCTTACCACCCTCCGAAGGTGAAGACCCCGGTCAATGTTATTGTCCTTACCACCCTCCGTAGGTGAAGACCCCGTCAATGTTATTGTCCTTACCACCCTCCGTAGGTGAAGACCCCGGTCAATGTTATTGTCCTTACCACCCTCCGTAGGTGAAGACCCCCGTCAATGTTATTGTCCTTACCACCCTCCGTAGTGAAGACCCCGTCAATGTTATTGTCCTTACCACCCTCCGTAGGTGAAGACCCCCGTCTATGTTATTGTCCTTACCACCCTCCGTAGGTGAAGAACCCGGTCAATGTTATTGTCCTTACCACCCTCCGTAGGTAAAGAACCCGGTCAATGTTATTGTCCTTACCACCCTCCGTAGGTGAAGAACCTGGTCAATGTTATTGTCCTTACCACCCTCCGTAGGTGAAGACCCCCGTCAATGTTATTGTCCTTACCACCCTCCGTAGGTGAAGACCCGGTCAATGTTATTGTCCTTACCACCCTCCGTAGGTGAAGACCCGTCAATGTTATTGTCCTTACCACCCTCTGTAGATGAAGACCCCGTCAATGTTATTATCCTTACCACCCTCTGTAGATGAAGACCCCGTCAATGTTATTGTCCTTACCACCCTCCGTAGGTGAAGACCCCGTCACTGTTATTGTCCTTACCACCCTCCGTAGGTGAAGACCCCCGTCAATGTTATTGTCCTTACCACCCTCCGTAGGTGAAGACCCCGGTCCATGTTATTGTCCTTACCACCCTCCGTAGGTGAAGACCCCCGTCAATGTTATTGTCCTTACCACCCTCCGTAGGTGAAGACCCCCGTCAATGTTATTGTCCGTACCACCCTCCGTAGGTGAAGACCCCGTCAATGTTATTGTCCTTACCACCCTCTGTAGGTGAAGACCCCGGTCAATGTTATTGTCCTTACCACCCTCCGTAGGTGAAGACCGCCGTCAATGTTATTGTCCTTACCACCCTCCGTAGGTGAAGACCCCCGTCAATGTTATTGTCCTTACCACCCTCCGTAGTTGAAGACCCCGTCAATGTTATTGTCCTTACCACCCTCCGTAGGTGAAGACCCCGGTCAATGTTATTGTCCTTACCACCCTCCGTAGGTAAAGACCCCCGTCAATGTTATTGTCCTTACCACCCTCCGTAGGTGAAGACCCCCGTCAATGTTATTGTCCTTACCACCCTCCGTAGGTGAAGACCCCGTCAATGTTATTGTCCTTACCACCCTCCGTAGGTGAAGACCCGTCAATGTTATTGTCCTTACCACCCTCTGTAGATGAAGACCCCGTCAATGTTATTGTCCTTACCACCCTCTGTAGATGAAGACCCCGTCAATGTTATTGTCCTTACCACCCTCCGTAGGTGAAGACCCCGTCAATGTTATTGTCCTTACCACCCTCCGTAGGTGAAGACCCCGTCAATGTTATTGTCCTTACCACCCTCTGTAGGTGAAGACCCCGTCAATGTTATTGTCCTTACCACCCTCCGTAGGTGAAGACCCCCGTCAATGTTATTGTCCTTACCACCCTCCGTAGGTGAAGACCCCGTCAATGTTATTGTCCTTACCACCCTCCGTAGGTGAAGACCCCGTCAATGTTATTGTCCTTACCACCCTCCGAAGGTGAAGATCCCGTCAATGTTATTGTCCTTACCACCCTCCGTAGGTGAAGACCCCCGTCAATGTTATTGTCCTTACCACCCTCCGTAGGTGAAGACCCCGTCAATGTTATTGTCCTTACCACCCTCCGTAGGTGAAGACCCCGTCAATGTTATTGTCCTTACCATCCTCCGTAGGAAAAGACCCCGTCAATGTTATTGTCCTTACCACCCTCCGTAGGTGAAGACCCCGTCAATGTTATTGTCCTTACCACCCTCCGAAGGTGAAGATCCCGTCAATGTTATTGTCCTTACCACCCTCCGTAGGTGAAGACCCCCGTCAATGTTATTGTCCTTACCACCCTCCGTAGATGAAGACCCCGTCAATGTTATTGTCCTTACCACCCTCCGTAGGTGAAGACCCCGGTCAATGTTATTGTCCTTACCACCCTCCGTAGGTGAAGACCCCCGTCAATGTTATTGTTCTTACCACCCTCCGTAGGTGAAGACCCCCGTCAATGTTATTGTCCTTACCACCCTCCGTAGGTGAAGACCCCGTCAATGTTATTGTCCTTACCACCCTCCGTAGGTGAAGACCCGTCAATGTTGTTGTCCTTACGACCCTCTGTAGATGAAGACCCCGTCAATGTTATTGTCCTTACCACCCTCTGTAGATGAGGACCCCGTCAATGTTATTGTCCTTACCACCCTCCGTAGGTGAAGACCCCGTCAATGTTATTGTCCTTACCACCCTCCGTAGGTGAAGACCCCCGTCAATGTTATTGTCCTTACCACCCTCCGTAAGTGAAGACCCCGTCAATGTTATTGTCCTTACCACCCTCCGTAGGTGAAGACCCCGTCAATGTTATTGTCCTTACCACCCTCCCTAGGTGAAGACCCCGTCAATGTTATTGTCCTTACCACCCTCCGTAGGTAAAGACCCCGTCAATGTTATTGTCCTTACCACCCTCCGTAGGTGAAGACCCCGTCAATGTTATTGTCCTTACCACCCTCCGTAGGTGAAGACCCCCGTCAATGTTATTGTCCTGACCACCCTCTGTAGGTGAAGACCCCGTCAATGTTATTGTCCTTACCACCCTCCGTAGGTGAAGACCCCGTCAATGTTATTGTCCTTACCACCCTCTGTAGGTGAAGACCCCGTCAATGTTATTGTCCTTACCACCCTCCGTAGGTGAAGACCCCGTCAATGTTATTGTCCTTACCACCCTCCGTAGGTGCAGACCCCGTCAATGTTATTGTCCTTACCACCCTCCGTAGGTGAAGACCCCGTCAATGTTATTGTCCTTACCACCCTCCGTAGGTGAAGACCCCGTCAATGTTATTGTCCTTACCACCCTCCGTAGGTGAAGACCCCGTCAATGTTATTGTCCTTACCACCCTCCGTAGGTGAAGACCCCCGTCAATGTTATTGTCCTTACCACCCTCCGTAGGTGAAGACCCCCGTCAATGTTATTGTCCTTACCACCCTCCGTAGGTGAAGACCCCCGTCAATGTTATTGTCCTTACCACCCTCCGTAGGTGAAGACCCCGTCAATGTTATTGTCCTTACCACCCTCCGTAGGTGAAGACCCCGTCAATGTTATTGTCCTTACCACCCTCCGTAGGTGAAGACCCCCGTCAATGTTATTGTCCTTACCACCCTCCGTAGGTGAAGACCCCCGTCAATGTTATTGTCCTTACCACCCTCCGTAGGTGAAGACCCCCGTCAATGTTATTGTCCTTACCACCCTCCGTAGGTGAAGACCCCGTCAATGTTATTGTCCTTACCACCCTCCGTAGGTGAAGACCCCGTCAATGTTATTGTCCTTACCACCCTCCGAAGGTGAAGATCCCAGCGACAAAGGCCACCGCCAGGTTCCCAGGGTTGGTCGTCGTTCCTTGGATGCCTGTCCTCAGGTGTTCCGTCCGTCCTAGGAGTTAATTGAGACCCTGGATGACCGGACATTCTGAAATGCTTGGAGTGAGATTTTCTCAGATATTATAATCCATTCGTTGTCATTATATAATCCATCTTTCATTGATATTATAATCCATTTTTCATTCATATTATAATTCATTTTTCATTCATATTATAATCCAATTTTCATTCGCATTATACTCCCTTATTTGTCATTGTATTACAATCCATTTCTTTGTCATTATAATAATACCAGTGCCTGACATTATAATCAATTTTTTTTTACATTAAACTATTTTGGTCTTTCTTACATTATAATATTTCGTTTTTTTGACATTATAATCCGATTTCCTCGACATGATAATATAAGTTTTTCTTCCACATATTATTTGACATATAATTAGTCTTTCGTTGACATTATAATAATAGGCGACCAATATAAAGGGAATGACATATAATCGTCACTGTATGTGCCCTTGTGAACTGACCTTGAGCAATCTGCACGACGCCAACGATAACAATGATGAAAGGCGTGATGACCTTGACCGCTGTGAAGAACGTTTGAACGCGCGTGACATATCGCACGTAGACACTGTTTAAGGCCACGACGGTCACTGTGAATGAAAGACAATGTCGTGTCATTTTCTCTTACATATAAATAGCACATCTGCAAGTATGTCTAGATTAATGCCTTTGCTTCGTGGAAATATCCGATGGTATATTGCCATCGCTATTCGCAAGGGTGAAGAATGGACACATTACAATGGCGAGATTTCACTAAATATCTATGGCCCATTTTACGTACCTATAGTTTAGCCGGCTACGGGGCTTAGTCGGCTAAAATCGCCCATCATTTACATGGTTACTTTAGTCGACTAAGCCTAGAAGTCGGCTAAACTGCGTTCGTCAAATCCAACACTGGATGATCAAGCGTCCATGTGGACATATAGCATGAATATAAGGTGACATTGGTAAAACCTAAAATGGATTTGGTATGCCCTTAAATGTTCAGTAAATTAAAAAAGAAAAATAACCGGAGCTTTTGTCTCGTTTGACCACGACGTATGCCATGCAAATCGTGACAAAGAGCGTTTGGGTTCGTTGGTGCAATCCGTGCCTCCATCTCGTTCTTAATTCAATTCAATTCAAATATCATTTATTTGGGCAAGAACGAGTGCATACAAACGTAAAAATACAAAACAAAGTGGTAACTTAATTCATTCTTACCCTGGAGACTCCTATTAAGACCACGATGGTCGCTAGCATAGGAGCCACCATCGTTCTTAAAATGGTATCATTTGATAGTTAAGATATTTATCTGTACAACGTGGCTTTTTTGTGTTTTTGTTTACCTATAATAAACTGTTGAAATTATGCAGCTATAAGTCTCGCCTTTTGCATGTTATGCAGCACAAAGTGAGCTGGAGCTACCCGAAACACGCGCCTGCCAGGCTTTCCCCTGGAACGGTCTATTGAGACCCTCTCCGCTCCATGTGATCGTACGGTGCCATTATGATAGATCCGGGGTGGGGGTGGGGAGGGGGGAGGGGGGGCATCTGCGCTTCGGAGGCCTTTCCGTATGGGACACCGGCTTTCCGTGGCATGCAACTGCCAAACCTAATGAAAACGCCGCGGCGGTGGTATGGTACTCCGGCTGCCGCTGTCTACAAATCGCTCCAGTTACAACGCAACGGCGGTTTAAAAGATATAGGAACAAACATATAGTTTCGCATTGTATTAGTGCGAACCCAAGGTTCAAGATTGAAGTTAAATGTACCGTTTGCCGTTAAACGCGAGCCACATTGCAAGAGGCATTCCATTGAAATAGATCCATGCGCATAACTAAATCCCATAGGGCTATAAAGTCTCGTTCGCCTAGACTTCCGGTTTACTCATTTTGGGGACAAACAAACGAAGCATGTGTTCGGAACGGGTTTAGAATCTCTGCGCACGCTGGTATCCTGACTATCTGTGACGTAGGCGTGACGTATGTTACGCAAAGAGTGAGGCTGGGAACCAGACTACCTGCGCAAGAGCCAGGCGCCGAGGGGTGGGTCCATTGCGGAAGGCCTAGCGCTATGATTAAGAATATTTAAGAAATATAGCTGCCCAAAACGGATAGACAACATATTTTTCATTCATTTGCACCACCACAATGACTAATATTTGTTACGACGGCACAACACGGCTGAGAAACTAACGTTTTTTGGCATTTCCTACGAAAACGAGACATTATGACGTCACATGGATTCTGCCCGAGTGACAACGTTGGCGGAACGCTTCAAACAGAAAACTTACAAAGAATGAAGAACTTTGTCTTTTCGTGATCCAAAAGTGATACGAAAATATCGTACTGGTCTTAATTTAAATTTACCATGTGGTTTAATGACGCGTCCGTGTGTTGTTACTCCATGCGCTGCACATTTTGACAGCGGAATGGTTAAGTCGATCACTTGCTCTCGACATTTTTGTTACCGCGGAGGCACGTAAAACTCTGTGACGTCAGACGGCCATGCCTGGTTTGATTGGGTGGCAGGATGGCACAGGTCAGACGGCCATGCCAGGTTTGGTTGGGTGGTGGGGTGGCGGGGTGTCACAGGTCAGACGGCCATGCCAGGTTTGACTGGGTGGCGGGGTGGCGGGGTGGCACAGGTCAGACGGCCATGTCTGGTTTGATTAGGTGGCAGGGTGGCACAGGTCAGACGACCATGCCAGGTTTGGTTGGGTGGTGGGGTGGCACAGGTCAGACGACCATGCCTGGTTTGGTTGGGTGGTGGGGTGGCACAGGTCAGGCGGCCATGCCAGGTTTGATTGGGTGGCGGGGTGGCACAGGTCAGACGACCATGCCTGGTTTGACTGGGTGGCGGGGTGGCGGGGTGACGGGGTGGCACAGGTCAGACCGCCATGCCTGGTTTGGTTGGGTGGCAGGGTGGCACAGGTCAGGCGGCCATGCCAGGTTTGACTGGGTGGCGGGATGGCGGGGTGGACAGGTCAGACGACCATGTCTAATGTCGTTGTGTGGCGGGGTGGCAGGGTGGCCCGGTGGCACAGGTCAGACGGCCATCCCTGGTTTGGTTGGGTAGCGGGGTGGCACAGGTCAGACGGCCATGCCTGGTTTGGTTGGGTGGCGGGATGGCGGGGTGGCGGGGTGGCACAGGTCAGACGACCATGCCTGGTTTGGTTGGGTGGCGGGGTGGCGGGGTGGCACAGGTCAGACGGCCATCCTGGTTTGGTTGGGTGGCAGGGTGGCACAGGTCAGACGACCATGCCTGGTTTGGTTGGGTGGTGGGGTGGCACAGGTCAGACGGCCATGCCTGGTTTGGTTGGGTGGTGGGGTGGCACAGGTCAGACGGCCATGTCTGGTTTGGTTGGGTGTCGGGGTGGCACAGGTCAGACGGCCATGCCTGGTTTGGTTGGGTGGCGGGGTGGCACAGGTGAGATAGCCATGCCTGGTTTGGTTGGGTGGCGGGGTGGCACAGGTCAGACGGCCATGCCTGGTTTGGTTGGGTGGCAGGGTGGCACAGGTCAGACGACCATGCCTGGTTTGGTTGGGTGGTGGGGTGGCACAGGTCAGACGACCATGCCTGGTTTGGTTGGGTGGTGGGGTGGCACAGGTCAGACGGCCATGCCTGGTTTGGTTGGGTTTAGGGGTGGCACAGGTCAGACGGCCATGTCTGGTTTGATTGGGTGGCGGGGTGGCACAGGTCAGACGGCCATGCCTGGTTTGGTTGGGTGGCAGGGTGGCACAGGTGAGATAGCCATGCCTGGTTTGGTTGGGTGGCGGGGTGGCACAGGTCAGACGGCCATGTCTGGTTTGGTTGGGTGGCGGGGTGGCACAGGTCAGACGGCCATGTCTGGTTTGGTTGGGTGGTGGGGTGGCGGGGTGTCACAGGTCAGACGGCCATGCCAGGTTTGACTGGGTGGCGGGGTGGCCGGGGGGCGGGGTGGCGGGTAGCACAGGTCAGACGACCATGCCTGGTTTGGTTGGGTGGCAGGGTGGCACAGGTTAGACGACCATGCCTGGTTTGGTTGCGTGGTGGGGTGGCACAGGTCAGACGGCCATGCCTGGTTTGGTTGGGTGGTGGGTTGGCACAGGTCAGACGGCCATGTCTGGTTTGATTGGGTGGCGGGGTGGCACAGGTCAGACGGCCATGCCTGGTTTGATTGGGTGGCAGGATGGCACAGGTCAGACGGCCATGCCAGGTTTGGTTGGGTGGTGGGGTGGCGGGGTGTCACAGGTCAGACGGCCATGCCAGGTTTGACTGGGTGGCGGGGTGGCCGGGTGGCGGGGTGGCGGGTGGCACAGGTCAGACGACCATGCCTGGTTTGGTTAGGTGGTGGGGTGGCACAGGTCAGACGGCCATGCCTGGTTTGGTTGGGTGGCAGGGTGGCACAGGTCAGGCGGCCATGCCAGGTTTGACTGGGTGGTGGGATGGCACAAGTCAGACGGCCATGTCTGGTTTGGTTGGGTGGCGGGGTGGCACAGGTCAGACGCCCATGCCTGGTTTGGTTGGGTGGCGGGGTGGCACAGGTGAGATAGCCATGCCTGGTTTGGTTGGGTGGCGGGGTGGCACAGGTCAGACGACCATGCCTGGTTTGGTTGGGTGGTGGGGTGGCACAGGTCAGACGGCCATGCCTGGTTTGGTTGGGTGGCGGGGTGGCACAGGTGAGATAGCCATGCCTGGTTTGGTTGGGTGGCAGGGTGGCACAGGTCAGACGACCATGCCTGGTTTGGTTGGGTGGTGGGGTGGCACAGGTCAGACGGCCATGCCTGGTTTGGTTGGGTGGCAGGGTGGCACAGGCGAGATAGCCATGCCTGGTTTGGTTGGGTGGTGGGGTGGCACAGGTCAGACGGCCATGTCTGGTTTGAATGGTGGCGGGGTGGCACAGGTCAGACGGCCATGCCTGGTTTGGTTGGGTGTCAGGGTGGCACAGTTGAGATAGCCATGCCTGGTTTGGTTGGGTGGCGGGGTGGCACAGGTCAGACGGCCATGTCTGGTTTGGTTGGGTGGCGGGGTGGCACAG
This sequence comes from Arenicola marina, assembly GCA_964019135.1. NCBI lineage: Eukaryota > Metazoa > Annelida > Polychaeta > Arenicolidae > Arenicola > Arenicola marina. The sequence goes on along the minus strand of OZ025257.1, from coordinate 37,212,575 downwards.
GTCAGACGGCCATGTCTGGTTTGGTTGGGTGGTGGGGTGGCGGGGTGTCACAGGTCAGACGGCCATGCCAGGTTTGACTGGGTGGCGGGGTGGCCGGGTGGCGGGGTGGCGGGTGGCACAGGTCAGACGACCATGCCTGGTTTGGTTGGGTGGCAGGGTGGCACAGGTCAGACGACCATGCCTGGTTTGGTTGGGTGGTGGGGTGGCACAGGTCAGACGGCCATGCCTGGTTTGGTTGGGTGGTGGGTTGGCACAGGTCAGACGGCCATGTCTGGTTTGATTGGGTGGCGGGGTGGCACAGGTCAGACGGCCATGCCTGGTTTGATTGGGTGGCAGGATGGCACAAGTCAGACGGCCATGTCAGGTTTGGTTGGGTGGTGGGGTGGCGTGGTGTCACAGGTCAGACGGCCATGCCAGGTTTGACTGGGTGGCGGGGTGGCGGGGTGGCACAGGTCAGACGGCCATGTCTGGTTTGATAGGGTGGCAGGATGGCACAGGTCAGACGGCCATGCCAGGTTTGGTTGGGTGGTGGGGTGGCGGGGTGTCACAGGTCAGACGGCCATGCCAGGTTTGACTGGGTGGCGGGGTGGCCGGATGGCGGGGTGGCGGGTGGCACAGGTCAGACGGCCATGTCTGGTTTGGTTGGGTGGCAGGATGGCACAGGTCAGGCGGCCATGCCAGGTTTGACTGGGTGGTGGGGTGGCACAGGTCAGACGGCCATGTCTGGTTTGGTTGGGTGGCGGGGTGGCACAGGTCAGACGCCCATGCCTGGTTTGGTTGGGTGGCGGGGTGGCACAGGTGAGATAGCCATGCCTGGTTTGGTTGGGTGGCGGGGTGGCACAGGTCAGACGGCCATGCCTGGTTTGGTTGGGTGGCAGGGTGGCACAGGTGAGATAGCCATGCCTGGTTTGGTTGGGTGGCGGGGTGGCACAGGTCAGACGGCCATGTCTGGTTTGGTTGGGTGGCGGGGTGGCACAGGTCAGACGGCCATGTCTGGTTTGGTTGGGTGGTGGGGTGGCGGGGTGTCACAGGTCAGACGGCCATGCCAGGTTTGACTGGGTGGCGGGGTGGCCGGGTGGCGGGGTGGCGGGTGGCACAGGTCAGACGACCATGCCTGGTTTGGTTGGGTGGCAGGGTGGCACAGGTCAGACGACCATGCCTGGTTTGGTTGGGTGGTGGGGTGGCACAGGTCAGACGGCCATGTCTGGTTTGGTTGGGTGGTGGGTTGGCACAGGTCAGACGGCCATGTCTGGTTTGATTGGGTGGCGGGGTGGCACAGGTCAGACGGCCATGCCTGGTTTGATTGGGTGGCAGGATGGCACAGGTCAGACGGCCATGTCAGGTTTGGTTGGGTGGTGGGGTGGCGGGGTGTCACAGGTCAGACGGCCATGCCAGGTTTGACTGGGTGGCGGGGTGGCGGGGTGGCACAGGTCAGACGGCCATGTTTGGTTTGATTGGGTGGCAGGGTGGCACAGGTCAGACGACCATGCCTGGTTTGGTTGGGTGGTGGGGTGGCACAGGTCAGACGGCATGTCTGGTTTGATTGGGTGGCGGGGTGGCACAGGTCAGACGGCCATGCCTGGTTTGATTGGGTGGCAGGATGGCACAGGCCAGACGGCCATGCCAGGTTTGGTTGGGTGGCGGGGTGGCGGGGTGGCACAGGTCAGACGGCCATGCCTGGTTTGGTTGGGTAGCAGGGTGGCACAGGTCAGGCGGCCATGCCAGGTTTGACTGGGTGGCGGGGTAGCGGGGTGGCACAGGTCAGACGACCATGCCTGGTTTGATTGGATGGCGGGGTGGCACAGGTCAGACGACCATGCCTGGTTTGACTGGGTGGCGGGGTGGCGGGGTGACGGGGTGGCACAGGTCAGACGACCATGTCTGATTTGGTTGTGTGGCGGGGTGGCTCGGGGGCACAGGTCAGACGGCCATGCCTGGTTTGGTTGGGTGGGGGGGTGGCACAGGTCAGACGGCCATGCCTGGTTTGGTTGGGTGGCGGGGTGGCACAGGTCAGACGGCCATGCCTGGTTTGGTTGGGTGGCGGGATGGCGGGGTGGCGGGGTGGCACAGTTCAGACGACCATGCCTGGTTTGGTTGGGTGGCGGAGTGGCGGGGTGGCACAGGTCAGACGGCCATGCCTGGTTTGGTTGGGTGGCGGGGTGGCACAGGTCAGACGACCATGCCTGGTTTGGTTGGGTGGCGGGGTGGCACAGGTCAGACGGCCATGCCTGGTTTGGTTGGGTGGCGGGGTGGCACAGGTGAGATAGCCATGCCTGGTTTGGTTGGGTGGCGGGGTGGCACAGGTCAGGCGGCCATGCCTGGTTTGGTTGGGTGGCGGGGTGGCACAGGTCAGATGACCATGCCTGGTTTGGTTGGGTGGTGGGTTGGCGCAGGTCAGACGGCCATGCCTGGTTTGGTTGGGTGGCGGGGTGGCACAGGTCAGACGGCCATGCCAGGTTTGACTGGGTGGCGGGGTGGCGGGGTGGAGGGGTGGCCGGGTGGCGGGGTGGAGGGGTGGCCGGGTGGCGGGGTGGAGGGGTGGCCGGGTGGCGGGGTGGCCGGGTGCCACAGGTCAGAAGGCCATGCCTGGTTTGATTGGATGGCGGGGTGGCGCTGGTCAGACGACCATGCCTGGTTTGGTTGGGTGACGGGGTGGCGGGGTGGCGGGGTGGCGGGGTGGCGGGGTGGCGGGGTGGCGGGGAGGCACAGGTCAGACGGCCATGCCTGGTTTAGTTGGGTGGCGGGGTGGCGGGGTGGCGGGGTGGTGGGGTAGCACAGGTCAGACGACCATGCCTGGTTTGGTTGGGTGGCGGGGTGGCGGGGTGGTGGGGTAGCACAGGTCAGACGACCATGCCTGGTTTGGTTGGGTGGCGGGGTGGCGGGGTGGCGGGGTGGCGGGGTGGCGGGCTGGCGGGGTGGCGGGCTGGCGGGGTGGCACAGGTCAGACGGCCATGCCTGGTTTGGTTGGGTGGCGGGGTGGCGGGGTGGTGGGGTGGCGGGGTGGTGGGGTGGCGGGGTGGCGGGCTGGCGGGGTGGCACAGGTCAGACGACCATGCCTGGTTTGGTTGGGTGGTGGGGTGGCGGGGTGGTGGGGTGGCGGGGTGGCGGAGTGGCGCAGGCCGGACGACCATGCCTGGTTTGGTTGGGTGGCGGGGTGGCGGGGAGGCGGGGTGGCGGGGTGGCGGGGTGGCGGGGTGGCGGGGTGGCGGGGTGGCGGGGTGGCGGAGTGGCGCAGGCCGGACGACCATGCCTGGTTTGGTTGGGTGGCGGGGTGGCGGTACCGTTGTCGGTATTCCGTGTCCCCTCAATTAGCAGGGGGGCCTCCCTGGTGTAGTGGTTAGCGCACTAGACCGCAGATCAATAGGTCCTGGGTTCTAATCCGGGCTCGGGCACCTAATCTGGAGCATGTTTCATTCCTTCATCCTTCATCGTCTCGGGAGGTTCCTTGGCCCAATTTAGCCTGTATGTGCACAAAAGTGGCCTAAAACACCAACATTCCATTCCATTCCTCAATTAGCAAACAATGCTCACTTAATTAACATGTAGTACTAAGGCCTACAGCCGCGGTGGGTGGGGGGGGGCGTACGTAATACATTGCTGTGGCGGGGGGATTATGCAGTTCCACTTCCACTTTTTACACAACCAAACTCCGCTTGGTCGAGGCGTCTTACGGCCCAAAACCGCTCTATGAATGTACATTTTCACAGCCCACCCCCCCCCCCCCCTCCCTCTCTCTAACATCTTTTTCATCGTAAATATCTGCTCTATAGGGGTATCTTTTTCATCACAAATGTCCGCTCCCTCAGGCATCAACGGGCATCCGCGGAACCCCCCCCCCACCAGATTCGTATAGCAATGCCCCCCCCTTCCTCCCTCCCCGCCCCGGGCCTACTGCACGGAGTGGGCAGACAGGAGGCTGGGAGGATTGTGAAGTGGACAGTGGACCAATTAAACAGGAACCGGAATTCCTGCTATGTTACGAACGTACTAAATGAATATATCTTTGGTAAGTGCAGTTACCTGGTTACTCTGTATCTTTATGATAATACAAAGCCAAAAAAACACATAGCAATGAAAAAAATAGGGACAGGCTCCACAGAAAACCCAAGCTCAGTTTTGGAGGTTTTATCCACTCGCCCCCCCCCACCCCCCTCCCGTACATCAAGCCATCTATTCCTGGTGATTTCGCGCCAGGCAGTTCTGACACAACCCCTATTATTTCATCTTTCATTATTTCAGAGTCTAGCTCTTCGATACCATTTTCGCAAGCGCTACAGTTCTGGTCGTGACTGACTAATGACTCATCAATATATGCCTTGAAGTCCTCATCGACGTTACCTTCTATATTTAACAAATCTCTAAAATGGTTATACCATTCTTCCACGGGAATCTCATGAGCAGTCGTGTTAATGCTATTTACATTATTAACCAATTTCCAAAACTCCTTGGGGTTATCCTTGGCTTGTAATAAACGCTCTGACATTCTTTTCTTAAATTTCTCCCTCTTAACGCCGCATAATTCCTTGAAGCTTTTCTTGTTTCTTATGTATACATTCAGGTTTATATCGGTCCTTTCTTGTCGCAATTTACGCAATGCACTTTTTTTCCTTCTCTTAGCTGTTTCACAATCGTTGTCCCACCATTCACATGTACGTGTTATTTTTGTCCGCGAGACACATTGCTTTTTCATATTCGTTGCTGCCCGCGTTATGACATCACCAATTATGACAGCTGCTTTGTTCACATCATTTTCAGCCACAGCATTCTGAAAAGTACTATATATACTTTGACAGTTCCTGCCTATTATTTTCTTTCCACCTATACTGTACGTACTCGGTAGGACTGTTGTCATTGTCAACTTTAGAAGTTACAATACATTTAATAGTTGCCTCTATGGGAAAATGATCTGATGGACCGATCGAATCGACCCTGAAGTCAAATTTATGAAAGATCTCAGTCGATGCCAACATGTAATCTACGACGCTACACCCATTAGTGGAACAGAATGTGTAGTCTCCGTTTGGGTCACTTCTTGTTCTACCATTCAAAATATTTGTGCCTATTGTTTTACACATTTCGATTAGAGATAAACCAAACTTATTCACACGGACATTTTTATCCTTAGATTTACGATCAATGTCAAAAGTGTCTTCCGTATACCAGTCACAATTTGGAAAGAATGAAACATCATCGTCAATAATGTAGTCTGGCAATTCCCCAGTTCGTCCATTAAAATCACCTGCTAAAAAAACGGAACACTCTTCGTTTTCTACTATAATACTTGTCAGTTCTTCCTGAAATTCAGTGATGCCGTTTTCCTCATCTCGATTATTGTAAAAGGTAGAATCTTCACACGGTATGTACATAAAAGCACAGATAACATGTTTGCAGTTGCTAAGTAACACTTATCCAGAAGAAAGAATATACCGTATTCACTTTTTTTCAATAACTTGAAGTACTTACAAACGTTATCACGTATAAAGACAGTGACACCTCCTGGGTAACGACCGAACCTGGATCTTCGCGTGCCGTGAACACAAAAACACTGATATCCATTCAATAAATCAGATATATCCTGACCGTTTTTAGTCCATGTTTCCGCCAGTGCTATAACATCGAACTGCTCCAGATGTTTTGTAGCAGCTGGGTTATTTCTGCAATTTGAAAGTCCTTCAGTATTCCAATACAGGAAATCTAGGTTTTCATGGTATTCCCCAGCTGCGTGTTTTCCTTCCGGCCCCGGCCAGTGTCCTATTGCCGCTCGCCCTGCCTCCCGCCTTGCTGCACAATTTTGTTGTCGTCGACCGCGTAAACTTTGTTGTCAATGTATACCCATGAATGGCCTCGACTCCTTCGTCGAAGGAGTCGAGGCCATTCATGGGTAGTCAATGTACAGCTTGTTATAACTCATGGACGCCCTGCTTCCTTTGTCTCTTGCTTCCTTGAGTTTTGCGTATAACAGTTTCCTTTGTTGTCGCACAAGGGGGCTGTAGTCTTCTGAGAGTTTCACTGGTGAATCCCGTGATAGTGTTTTTGCCTGTGCCATGATGCTGGATTTTGTTTTCCAGTTGAGGAAACGTGCGATGATTGGTCTTGTGCGTCCGGGCCCCTTCCTGCCCCTTCCTTCCGAGACGGTGGGCTCGCTCGATGACAATGTCCGTGTGGTCCATCGCTGTCTCGATTTTCATATGGTTCTTCATCAGATCTCGAAGCTTGCTTTCTGTTTTATCCCAGTCTTCTCCTTCTTCTTCTGGTATGTCATAGAATATCAAGTTATTTCGACGGGATCGATCTTCTTGTTCAGCCAGCTTTCTGTCCACTTCTTTCGTTTTCGTCTTGAGCGCTATGGTTAGTTTGTTGATGTTACCGCACATGCTGTCGTGTTTTGTTGTGAGCTCGTTGCAGTTTGTATCGAGGATGTCAATTGCAGCCGTGCAGGAGTCGATCTTAGACTCAACTCCTTCCAGGTACTGGTGTATGTTGGCCATCTGGGACTGCAGCTGGCTTTGTGCGTTGCGTATCGCTCGTAGCTCGCCCTTCACGTCTTTTGGGCAGCTCATAATGGAAGTGAGCATTACCTTTGTGTCTCCTGAGTCGGCACCCTGCAGGCTGTACACGTCGCCTGCGTCGTCTGTGTCTTGCACACTCTCTGCCATGGCGGCCCAGTTAGCCTTCTTCATTGCCGGTGTGGTGACACTATTTCCGCTCGAACTGCTGCTGTTTCTGTCTTTCCGAATAAACATTTGAGCCATCGCGTATATAAAATAATATATAAGCAATAAAAAAACTACAAACTTCATTAATCAGAGATCCATTATAAAAAACAACATTTCAGATATCTAGTACACAAAATATCTTATTACAAATATAAACACTTCCTTTATCGGGTATCTACTGTAAAAGATTTACGTTTCGTCGGTAGGATATTCAATACAAAAGTGAACATTTCATGGAGAGTAAATCTTAAAGAAATCTGGGTGGCTAAGAAAAACCTTAACGTGCTCTCAGAACGAGTTCTCAGGCTGCGTGACGTTCATTCGGTTGGTGCAATTATCTGCTGGCCCTGATATATCTCCAAGAGCTCTTGACATCAAAACCACCACCAAGGTGTAGGTGGAATAGAACAACACTTTTCGCTGTAAAAAACAAGCATGGCGGCGTACGCAAACTGAATGGTCAATGAATGGTTTATGTTTCACATGTTACTGTATATTTTGCCAGCGTGCAATTTCCGAAAAGGCACCGGAAGCAAGAATACAGTTTGCAGATTGAAAAAAGATAAATATTTAAAGCATTAGTTGAGACATTTTGCGCCGGGAGCTTTCGAGAGGGACTCTGCGTCGAAAAGTGTTTTGCTGCTCAAAACCTTTACTTTTGATGTCAAGGTGAACTGAATGCTCACATTACGCATCAGTACACCTCTTGACACTTCTTTGGCCCACGCGCATTCATTCGGCATACCTATTGCATCGCGTTCAAAACAGCCCAAGGCATTCGGTAGCTCAATACAGGACTACATTTCCCTGCGCGCAATTCCCGTAAGAAGATGACGGCGGAAATAGTGAAAAGACAAGCTCCATGCAGAAATATGAATATAGTTCCATTCTAAAGCCTGTCGTGGCACTGTTTTCCGTGTATTCCAATAGTAAGTCTTTTCCCCAACTTCTCCACTAATGAAACATTCTATTTTCGTTCACTGCAAAAGTAAACGATAAGACTTGTGGCGTTTTTCTCGGCAACAGCGCCACAAGATGGGGATAAGAATTCGGGAGAAGATGGCGGCTGACTTTATTGACGGTCTGGGCTCTTTTCATTGTCCATAAATGCACCGGATATGGTCGGTGTTAGAATTTGCTTTGTTATACGGCGTAGCCCTATCGACACACCCGGGAGCATTTTGCTAAGTTGGGTAAGCAGTCCTGGCTCCAAAAAATTGATCCATTGTGGACAATGCGGTTTGGGCGTAAGTTTATGCTTGAAAAATCAAGTAGAATTTAAACGTAAGTTTGTTTCACTTTGGTTAGGCTTTCCTAACCTTAATATCATTACAAAATTACAGATGAAACGTTGAGATAAGCACCCTCACGTGGTGTACCTCTCCAAAGCGAAAAGCTAAACAGGATGAAACGATATCATCCAAAGTCCAAAGCGGGAAATCCTGAATGACTTACATTTACAGCATGTCGGTAGTTATTGGTTCAGGATCCAGGGGGAGGGGGACTACATATAGCTAGCTATTATATTGGATCTTTATTATACTGAAAGGCATCGGCCCATGGTACATATAATAAACAAACAAAAATACCTGTAGTGACATGTACTATCAATATACATAGTACTCGCGGAAGGTATCGTGCAGTATGAAGGAGTGGTAAACGAATGCAGCTAGATTAACATGGTGATTCTTATTTAAGGTGGACAGTAATAAAATTCTTCATACAATGGGCATTGGGGTAAAAGTGGTACTCGTCTTCAACAACCTCATTATCTTTAGACAGGCAATAGTTGCATAGGCGGAGACTTTTGGGTGTTTGCCCTCTCATCCTTTAAATACGCAAAGAATGGGCAGAACATCGAAATGTAGTTTATGTTCTTGTTCGTCCTTCTCCCACTGACGCGATATGACCAAAAGTGGTTAAAGCACCTTGAATATACAACCAACCAATCCAAAATGTATCATTCCACTGTGATGGTGGCATGATTCCCTAGTCTGAAATATTGCGTGTTGACACCACACTGGGTATCACCTCGTATAACCGATTTTCGAGACGGAAAAACAGCCACGGCTATCTTGATGAACATGCAAATATTCACACTTTTATGGCGCGTATTGCTGTTCTTACTTGCTAAACTGCACCGAAACGAAAAAAACAGAGGCCACATACCCAGGATCCAGATACTGAGCGTTTCTGTGCGGCGGGAGGGATGTCACAGTCCGGGAATAGCGGGTACAACAGGTAATCGACCGTGGTGAGGGCCACAATGGCTTGATGAATGGGTTTGATGGTGAGAAACTGGACCCAGACGTTGAGGAAGGCGGCGAAAAAACCCAGGATCTCCTTGTAATACGCGTATTCTCCACCCGCCTTCGGAAACAGTCCGGCCAGCTCGGCGTAACATAGGACGATAGCCAGGGTGAAGAACCCAGTAGCAGCCCAGAAGATCAGCGCCAGACCGATGGATCCGCAGTTCTTGATTATGGACACGGGACTCACGAAGATTCCGGATCCGATGATGATCCCGGTCATAATCTCGACGGCGTGGATCAGGGTGATCTCCTTCTTCATCCGGACCACGGGAACGGCGTCCGGCAATCCTGGTGACCTTGGTGACCTTGGTAACCCTAGTGACCCTGCTGACCTTGGTGAACCTGCTGACCTTGGTAATTATGGTGACGTCGAGAAGTCACTCCCCTGGGGTGCGACCTCTGCCATTGTGAGGCGAGGGTGGGGTCACTTGAACTATGACGTCACAACCTGGAATTACTTGTGTATGACGTCACACACGATGAACGCGTCACTGAAACCTGCAACTTTCTTGACCGGTAATACAGATTTACCGGTTGAATCGTGTAAGCTGCTTGGACAGCACGTAAGATCGCGTTGATGAAGAGCCGTCGACTGTGCCATCTTCTTGCATAGCGCAATCCGTTGTCGTGGGCCTAGGTCATTGTATATATAAGCCTGACTGAATCTGACTGAGTCCCGCTCACTGAATAATACTTCTTTCATGATGTCTGTCGCGCATGGCCACACACTTTCAGGCATCCCTAGCTTTACCATTGCGACCTCTACTTGCACTTTTAACGGAGTTTTTAAGGCGGCCCGTCCAAGGCCAGAGGCAAGGGAGTTTTAAAGTTAATAACAATTTAAATATTAACACCAGTACCCGATATATTCAATAGTATTTACTGTTTTATTTCATGGTTAACTCGGCCTAGAAAGTGTTTACTTTCAGGGACTCGAAAATGCTTATTTTGAGGGAACATCCGACAGAAAACGTTCTTTCTCATGGCTTTATTATTTGTCTTAGGCGTATGCCCATTGTATACACCATGAAGGGGCGGCACTTTCAACGGCCTAGTATCCTGAACAAATCAGGATGGAAAATGTGTTTCGTATGCACGGGGGTTTTCAAACAGCATAGACTTATTTAGGAATTCTTATTTATTAACGACTATTTTCTTGGGTTAAATATAGTGTTGCGCCTCGCCCGCGTCATTTTTAATAAAGAGAAATCCTCGTTTCCAATTGTTATTCGACGGCTGCAGTTAATGCATATATCACTGGCTCCGCAATTTCCCTTGAATGATTGATGGTTAATGTGACGGAGTCATAGAACATGCAGAGCCAGAGGCACCAAATTATGATTGGCAAAGCACTTGTTCTCAGAATATCCCGGGAAATTGATGGTGAAGGTGAGGTGACGTCAGACACATCTGAGTTGACTGCTGGGGGTGGGGGGTATTTCCGTTTCTCGGGAATGGACTTTTCATTCAACCGTGGACTGGGAATGAGGAAGGTAATTCTTCGTGAACTGGGTTTTTGATCAATCGTGAACTGAGAAGTTTTATATTAAATAACCGGGATTTGAGAAATCGCTAATTTATATCATGTATCCGCCCCTTTCATTTAATTCATCGTGATCTAGGAATAAAGAAATTAGTTTTCTTGATTTGGAAACACGACCCCCCCCCCCCCCCCGCTCCCCCCATTAATGGATGTGTGTTCCTTAATAATTATATTGAAAGTTAATGTTGCGGAAAAGGCCCAAAAGTCAAAACAGCAGGTGGGAACGGAATGACATGCCTGATTCGTACCCAAATCGCACCTTGACGTTATGACAGTGGGCTAGAGCGCTCGCATTGCGTGCACGGGCCTGACGACACGTGGATCGGTGGTTTGAGCCCTGCTGTGGCCATGTCTGTGGTAGCAGGATAAAAATCCCTTGTCTTTCTTCGTAATTAAAGTACTGCTATGACGTCATTCTACTGTCTAAACTGTACATTATTTTTCACGAATGTACTGTTTTAGCGAGCTGATAAATTGCGATTGACTCAAGGAGACCAAACAATTTTTCTGTTGAACAATCGTCCTTCTGTTACGAAATCGACAATCGCAGGCAATGCGAATCATGAGAAATAATTAAGTGAGCTTGTCTAAAACAGGTCACAACCACAATGGATGATGAACTGGAAGCTTGACGCCCGATGGAAAGCCCCAGCAAAAACAGATAAAAAGTTCTCATAAAAACAAGCGTAGGTCACAACATCCACTTTTAGAAACTGAATTTGAAATCATATGTAATTCACAGGCAAAATACATACAGACATTTCCGTATATCCTATAATCACACTAGAAATCATTTTCTTCTTTTTTCAATCCCACGAAACTCAGTTTGCAAAGCGTATCCTATGCATCAACAACGCACTGGGTGTTACTTGCTTCAAACACCATCGCAACATCGCTGCGTATCATATACTTTCAGTATCCAATAATTTGAACGATTGTATCATATTCCACATTCAAATGACCATTATCGTCTGTATAATGACACATAATCCATGTGAAGTGGCCCACGCACCTTGATGCGAAACACGACTTTATTCTTGCAATCTGAAGATGAACTAAACTGACTTGTGGCTGCAGCGTCCGACGTTCTTCCATGTCAGGGCGAACCACTGTTTCAGCTTAGCTCACGTATGACTCAAGTTTACCATAGCCACAACAATGCATTTCGTGGGTTCTCAGATACAATATGGACCGACTTAAGTGAGCTATTTTATTGGATTCGGGAGCGAGAGAAGCAATGTACATCTCCAAAGAACTCTTATTCATGCTACATTCACCAGGTGAGGCTCACCGGCCGTACTTTAAGTCAGAGAATACCCATGTAACAGTTCATTCTTGAAAAGATATGTACTCGGCTTGCGCCTCGTACATTCTTTTTCAAGAATGTACTGTTACATGGGCATTCTCCTTACCAGAGTAGGGGGTTACACCCGGGGGCATGGCTCTACTTTCCCTTCCTTCTCCCATTGACGCGATATGACCAAAAGTGGTTAAAGCGTCCTGAATAACCAACCAACCAACCAAGCAAGCTATTAAAATCGCTTTTTCGCGCAGAAATCATTAAATCTGCACAATCCATGACGAAGTATACAAACCTCGTCAACCCCCAAACCCATCTCCCGTCCTCCCTATGCCACGGTGCTATAACCCCCCCCCCCCCCCCCCCACTCTCGTCCCATTCTGGCAAATGATCTCTCGTTATATGAGGTCTTGTTAAATTTTTGGTCATTATAATGTATAGTCCACGGTCCGGGCCGGGCCGCGTGACAATGCCAGTGTCGACGGCCCCTCCCCCCCAGACCATCAGGGGCACCACCGCCATCCTTCACGCCCAACGCCACCTACAGCCGCTAGGTCTGGTTTCGTCTGGTTCCGGGACCCCTCAACCCCCCCCCCCCCATCCCCCGCCCCACCATCACCCGCACTGCCCCTCAACCTTCCACCTCCCCACCATCCAGACTGTTGGTCCAGCCCACCACCAGCACAGCTAGACCAATACGCCAGACACACACACACGAACACACACCCGCACACACACACGCGCGCATGCGCATTGGAGGATTGCATCATCCTTTTCCCCCTCGGTGTGAGATTTTCCCGGGAAGCCATACAGGGAAACGGTGAAGGACGGCAATGACCTGGCCACGTGGTCCCCTACACAGCGACGATCAATGGTTATAAGTCGATACTTTATCTGTCTTATGTTGGCTGCTCGGTGTATATAATGCACCTTCCCTTCCTTCGTGGGCCCAGGCGCATTAATACACCCTGTGAGGGGGCCGCATTGAGATTCAATCGGGCTCGGTGAACCTGGCCTCCGAAATAGGACTGCAAGAGCTGTACCGGGTGGCGGAACTGTGGGCAAGGTGTCACAGTCGACATAATCTTCATCAAGACAATTTGGCTCACCAGGTGGAGTATATATATATATATATATATATACATGTCTCAAATGATGCAAGCGGTGAATCCGTATTACTAGACCGAGGCCGTCAAGAAAGGTTAGGGTGTCGATTCCCCCAGTATAAGCTCTAGCCTGCGACGTTACAGTTAGGGTGTCGATTCCCCCTGGTGTCACCACCGTGTGACGTTGATAACAGCCATTCAAACCGGAATCCGATCCCTTAATCCATCTCCCCCGTAAAGATGGCCGCGGTCGTACCCCTGGGCGGTGACCCCTCGACGTCAACAAGGTCACCGGGATTGCCGGACGCCGTTCCCGTGGTCCGGATGAAGAAGGATATCACCCTGATCCACGCCGTCGGGATCATGACCGGGATCATCATCGGATCCGGAATTTTCGTGAGTCCCGTGTCCATAGTCCAGAACTGCGGATCCATCGGTCTGGCGCTGATCTTCTGGGCTGCTACTGGGTTCTTCACCCTGGCTATCGTCCTGTGTTACGCCGAGCTGGCCGGACTGTTCCCGAAGGCGGGTGGAGACTACGCGTATTACAAGGAGATCCTGGGTCCTTTCGCCGCCTTCCTCAACGTCTGGGTCCAGTTTCTCACCATCAAACCGACGTTTCAAGCCATCGTTGCCCTCACCACGGTCAACTACCTGTTGTACCCGCTCTTCCCGGACTGTGACATCCCTCCCGCCGCACAGAAACTGCTCAGCATCTGGATATTGGGTAGGTAGCCTATCTAGTCTTAAAAGCGATATACGATAATAAGTCCCGAGACTGCAGCACGAGAAAGACGCTGGCTTTTAATCGACGATTAATCGTATCAATATCAGTCGTTTCACCGGCCGGTCGATGTCTGAAGAAAAGAACTTCCGTTTGAGTAAAGACCTATTAGCAGTGAGCCAGCTGGCATAAAGACACTCACACACAATTCTCAATCGCTTTGCTACAAAGCATGGCATGTTAAATCAACCCATCTATAATCAGACACTAGGCCCCGCCCACGCTTGAGTCTTTTTCGTTGATCGTGAGTACGAAATTGAGAAGTAAAAGTGAGAAGTAGTCATCTCTGAAACTGACAAGATAGTGACATGATGCTTTGTTTGGCCTGCATAACACATCTGGAAGACCGTTTTTAACACATGATTGGATAAAAGCAACAGTGGCGTCCGTGAATTATTGACAGCTTGAATTGGTCTATCGGGGTCCGTCTTTTAGGGGTCTGGAAGGGGTGAATGGCGACACGCGACACAAGCATATTTAAACATCCATAGACATTCGACATTGGACCCCAAATTCCGACACTGAGGATCTGAAAAAGCAACATCTTCACAAATTGTGGCATTTTAGAAAAAAAACCACCCGGAACGTCGACACTGAGAATTTTGAAAAATCGAAACCGGGTACTCGACCCTCCTTCCACACCCCTCCTTTTAGTCGAACAAAAACTGCGGTTAGGGGTTAGGTCCGGACCCCCTAGACCCCCCCCCCCCCCCTTCCCCCCGTGGATGCGTCCTTGGATAGCAACATGCTTATGTAGCCGCAGGAACTTATCATAGACTGAAGCCGTGCTAGCATGGCCAAGCATAAGAAGATACAATAAGCATAAAATATAATTCGATATCAATGCTATGTATCGATCTCTGGCGCACAAGCAACGAACCGAACCGAAATAACTGCCTAATAACAGCGCGTGCGTAACACGTGCGTCGTCTTCTCCGATATATTGACCTCTGGTGGGTGTATATCGACGTCTATATTAATCGATACATCTGTTGATCTTTCTACCGACGTATTGAGACACACGTGCATCTTAGACCCGTGCCTACACTCATGCTCCTCTGCACGTCTGTATGCCGCCATGATTTTATTTCATGCATCCGACCTCATATATGGCTACAATTCCCGTCCCTGCTTCAGTTCATGGTTATCCCGCATTAGTTTTGTTCATCTGAGTTTTCGTTATAGTTTTGTTGATTGTGGATATTGTTCAATGGTGCATCAAGTGGAAATAACTTACGCATATAAATAGGACGCGATCACCTTCATGTTAAGTCATTAAATATTGATTCCATACAGTTACCGCTTTGTCTTCGGCCATCAGCGTTTTCGTATGCTGGATTCACCTTGATTTAAATGATAAATCTTACAAATATATATTACGCTATTGGAAATATATCATTCCGCGTAAGCTGGTACTGCGCTCATATTGAATGGGAACCAGTCTGTGAGACACTTCTACCTAAGTTTGGGACAATATCTGTATTTTAAATGCCACATTTGTAGGGATCTGGAAGGGGGAAATGGCGACACGCGACACAGGCATATTTGCAAAATCGACATACGACGTTGACCCCCTAATTCCGAAACTGAGGATCTGAAAAGGCGACATCGACACAGATAGTGGCATTTTAGAAAAAATGACGTCGTGAAAGGCGACCCCCGACACTGAGAATTTTGAAATATCAACGTCGTGAAAAACGACCCCCGACACTGAGAATTTTGAAATATTGACACCTCAAAGACCCCTATTTGTACACGATGAAGTTTGAGGTTTATAATCCATCGTGTATTATAATGATTTGTCGCCTGCTATTACCCCCCCCCCCCCTCCCGCCACTGGTTTGGTAAGTTAAACTCTCATCAATCCTAATACACATCCTAGCCATACAAATAGTCCGATCTTCTATACTAGAAATACATCAATTGGGGGTGCAAATAGGGGACAAGTTTAATCAGGTTACATTTGACTTACAAGACCTCTACAACACAATTATGATCTACATAAGAGTACAGGGTGTACATTGTATCTAAATTATCTTAAGTATCTAATGCCATTGATGTGCTGGTATTCAGTTCAGTCTTTTTATTTTATTCGAACTGATCCACTGGACATAAATCAAGGCTATGTAGGTCTATAGGATTAATGTAAATTGCAGGTGAGCTAATTGTGTGGACATACACCAGCAGGTCCCAACGCGGCGTAGTTAATTAGGACCGCCCCTAGAGATGTAGTCCACGTCCACTCGACAATTCAGTCAGTCCCTCTCTCCATGAGGCAGTACCCAATGTAAATTGAGCATTGTTTGCTAAACCAGATCACCGACAGTAGGGATGGGGTGGGTGGGGGGCCATCATTCAGACGTAGGTTCGCGGGGGGGGGGGGGAGGAAGATTGGTACCGAAGGGTTAAACTAAATCGGGCATGGTCGTTGTCTGATATGTATGTCACCCACCCCGCCACCCCGTCTCGGGTAATAGGATGCCTCTATGTCCCAATGGCTATATCACCATTTCCCACCCCCAGTCTTGTGCCATCCACCTCTATCCTTACGCTAGTCCACCTCAACCTCACCTCCCCCCCATCCTCCTCCTCAAATGTCACCCCATATGTTGTCAACTCTACCTCCCTTGGCGTCACCCACACACCGCCCTCTATCGCCCAATCTCGGGTTCATCGGGTTCAGCACTGCACCACGAAGCCGGTGTGCAGCCAAGCAAGACATCTTTTTATAAGATGTATCAAGTTTGCCAGATGACCTAGGCCAGTGAAAGGTAGTTTCTATAGTCAAGAAAACACAATCTAGCCATTCTCTAACCGAAACGACTCCCGGAGCCTGAATAAACAAGGGTTTAGATATGTACACCGACCTAGTTCTCACTGATTCTACCATCAAATAATGAACAAAAATGAAAGTTTTTACCGTATTTGAAAGTGTACTTTCCCATTTCAGTTGGCCCGGTATATTAAAGCAATATGTTCTGTAATTTTTATACTACCACTCACCTCTCGATGTCAAATAAGTTTATTCTGTCTTGAATTTAAATCCTGAAAGCCTGCGGGTTATCCGGAAAGAAGCGAATTTGTCCTGGACATCTGAGATCCGAACCGCACGTGGATCCGTGATGTAAAAAGATTGTAATGTAATTTTGAAACGAAACTCGCATGCAACCTGAATGAAAAAAACATAGTGCGGGCCCACCCTTTACCCAGCAAGAACCCTGTGAAGCCCATTATTGTGAGATTCGATTGTGAAGATACTAAAGAAGAAGTGCTGAGAAGAAGAAAACCCTCAAAGATTCTGGCATCTCGATAGCGGATGATCACTGCGATGAGCTCTACAAACTCATCAATCGCGTTGAGAACAGTGAACACATCGCACAAAGCTGGAGTTGGAGGGGAAAGTGTTTCATCAAAGACAAGCGTGGAAAAGTTGCGCGCATCAGATGGGGTGAAACATCGAAAGAGGCACTGACCAGGGCCGACCAGTAGCTGGAGCCGAATGACCTGTGGGACTATTACATGTATTTGCCATTCCCGGTGGAACTGTTATGTTGGTTAAACAGTATTTTGTGTGTTTTTTGCTATTACTTGTAGAACTATTATTTAGTTGGTTGAACATTATTTTGTATTTTTTTTCTGATTACCCACATGTGTCTTTCTTTTGGCCTATGTTCTAAGCCCTCGGGCCGGCAGTGCAGTACACGGTCCGGTGCACACCAGTGAAATTGACAATAATGTGGCCGGCCTATTGTCCCGCTATACACACCACACACAGTACTGGTATTACTTCTCTTTCTCCTCGAAAGGGAGAGATGCGGACCAATAGAACTCGTTTTTGGTCTTTATTGGCGACCAGTTGAACCGCTTTGCAGCACTAAAATTCTACCACCGATGGTCTCTGGAGGTTACGTAACATGAGTTCAACTCGTTCGTTCTTCATATCTTGCATCGCCATACAATGCAAATGAACCTTATGGATATGTGCATGTGATGGGGTTTTAGGGAACAAGAAACGGTACTTGATGACTGGTCTTAATATCTTGACACAAAATGTAAGAGGGCTGCAAAAATATCTAAAACGTCAAAAAATGTTTGAGTGGTTTAAAGTTAATCAAAAAGCCGATGTTGTCTTTCTGCAAGAGACCCACAGTACGGAACAGGATGAGTCAATGTGGAAGACAGAATGGGGAGGAAAAATATTTTTCTCGCACGGTACTAGTTCTGCTCGAGGAGTGTGTATACTGTTGAGAGAAACCCTCGATGTTAACCTCTTTACCTTTCTGAACGATGACGAAGGTCGATTCGTCATACTGAATTTAGAAATTTTGTTACTATGATCGTATATTGCTTTATCAATAAAACATAAACACAAATAATGCGCTGGAGTAAACAATCCTCCTGTATGAAATTATCACGCACTAACAATATTGATGAAATTACGTAACTTGGACATATTTCCTGGCATGTAATGACACTGATTTCTTCAGTATCTACCTATGATCTAGTCCTACAAGTCAAATATTAATACTGTTGCCTTATTGTTTTCGTCAGGAAAGTCACCTCTGGTTCCGAAATGATGTATCTATATACATGTATACACAAGAAGTCAGTGGGACACTGATGATGACGAAAATCGGCTTTGGCTCAAAGAGCGTGTCTTTTGAAACATGCTGAACCAAACGGCAACGTTATGATTATTAATGCACTTATGATAACTAACGCTATTTCTTCATTCTAGTAGCTTAACTATTGCATATACCGAGTCCCTTGGTTTGAACTTTAAATTGAAAAGAAAAGCGTCGCTTTGGCAAAATTCTATCGGCGGCGTGGGTGAACGGTGTAAACAATGACCCTTTCTGTCTTATTATAACTACTCAATATGGAGTCATAGTGATGGTAGCGGTCGCCAAAGTAGGTGGGCTGATGGGACTACTTACGGCCTTCAGCGGCCAATCTGGGCTCAAAATGGCCTTCAATTGCCAATTTGGGCTCAATCACGCCTTCAACGGGCAACGTTCGCACCTTAGACGTTATGAAGGGCAAATTGCGCGCTGCGGGCACTACTTTGAACCATGGGCGCACTGCATAAACCGATGTTAACAGTTTTATAGGTAAAACTGTGCTTTCACTACTGTCATTCCTGGAAACGGAAGTAAGATTGGAACGTACTATTTGTATTATTCAGATGGCCATGCCACAACTCTTGATGACTTTGGAAGTCGATATCTGAAGGCGTTTGAGCCCAAATTGTCCACTGAAAGCTGTATTGGGCTCGCTGTAAGCGCAATTTAGGCCAAAGTGAACCCCTGTCGACGTTTGCCCGTCTTTTTTCAACCGGTCACGACTCTCCAGCGTCGTTATTAAGCGAACGGCGGCCATCGCAACCCTAAGGAGTGCCGGTCGATATCGCTGTTGACTCATAATGGGAGCCTCAGCAAGGGGGGGTGCACCTCTTGCGAGCCCTCTAGCGGCCAAACTAAGCGTGCTAGAGCAATTCTATCGCGATTCTGGGTTCCCTAGAATATAAATATTAACCGAGTTATGGCCCTTTGAACGTCAAAACGCAACTTAACGCGAGGTGGACGTCAACTATTGCTGTCACATGGATGCCACTGGGCGCACATGACGTCACTGATGCTTACCAAATGAAGCAAATTGGCTTTCCAACTGTTCATGTTACCTCCTGATAAACTTATAGTAATATTACATAGTGGTTAAATAGGTGAAATGAATTGCTTTCACAATTTCGTCGGGTAACCTCAACTTCGACGTCATTTTTGGCGCACACGTTTTGGTACCGCGAAGAAAGTTACCCACGGCAGCATTTGTCCCTGGATATAAGGTACAACGTCAAATAAATCTGAAGATTTAAGACTGAAAAAGCTTGACCGGAAGCAGGTCATATTCACTCAAGTTCACTCAGCTTAGTATTATCCATCCACGGCTACAAACATTGAGTGATGGCTTGAATAGGACGCCCCTGTGAGCCTCTGCTAACACCAAAAAGCCGTATCTTTCACCATGGGTCAAATTTCAGAAAAATCCTGTGACCTGACTTTTTGCTCCGATTGCATATGGTAAGCTCTATGGCTACTAGATATCATGTTTAACGAATGAAAAATTCGCGGTGTTGTTTGATGGAGGCACTTGTGAAACACACGACAAAACATTTTTCCCAGCCTAAAGATCCAGCGCTTTAACATAGGAAATCCCATAGAAAAATGCCGTCGGCCTTGGAACCGGAAATAAGATAGGAACATATTGTTTTTAGTTTGCAGCTATACAAGGAACTACTTTTCCTACAATATGATGCTACTCTGGCATTTTGGGGATTTTTTCCTGATTTTTGAGGATTTTTTGTAAGTACCGAAACCGTAAGCACCACGTGACGTCTCAGAAAACTCTAAGATTCGACACAAGGCATCTCAATTCATATTTCTATGATATATATGAACATCATAGGGATACCTTGATGGAAAATGTGCCAAACAACAAAAAATGTGACCGAGGACATTTAGTGCGTATTCCACACAACTTATGACCTCATTTTACTCGAAAATGAGTGTTAGGCATCAAAAAGTGAACAATACCCGTAAACTGCGCCTTAATCAGTAGCACATTCTAAAACTGAAACGTTAGCTTTAATATTAACGGAGATAGATGCGTTCTTAGTCCTTTTTTTCCAGAAAATCGCTGACCTTAACCTTTGACCTTTTGACCTGCGTGACGAATATGTTGTAGCCCTATTGCGTTGCAATTAGGCAATAATGATTGCAAACAGATGTATGCGTCCATTAGGACGCAATGAGACTTGTAATTTTCGAGTGAAACAGACATCGTTACATACAAACTAACAAACACGACCGACCGACATATTCCGAAAATTGAAAATTTCAATTTTCGTCATGATAACACTGTCCACCATGGCGGTAACAGAGTGGACACAAAATGTGGACATGGCCTACTTCTGGTCCAGTTATATTAGAAAACGGAAAGTACATTAAGCTGCCTATGACAAACAATTGAGGCATGTTGTGATGTCGGATTTTGTGATTTTTCAAGACTCAAAATATCCCCTAATTATAAAACTGTGCGGCCCAGTTGGATAATTTATGTAAATCCCGATTTATCGCAGGCGCATCATTAGTCTTGTCCAGTACGAAAAACATGGACGTGTCTGCATACAGAAAAATGTCCCATTATAGGGGTTCTTATCGCAGACGCATCATTAGTCTTGTCCAGTACGAAAAACGTGGTCGTGTCTGCATACATAAAAATGTCGCATGATAGGGCTTCCACTAGGTCATTAACGTCAATTGCTAGCGGGTCTAAGATAGATCCCTGGGGAACTTCTTAATTTCTTTCCAGTCAGAACTCACTCTCTCGGTTAAAACCCGTTGTTGACGTCCACAGAAATGGCTTTGAAACCACGGAAGGAGGTATCCAGAGACTCCTAGGCTTGGTAGTTTGGAGTCCATCGTGGAAGACTCTGTCAAACGCCTTTGATACATCTAGAAATACCATAACACATTCTTCGTTACGTTCAATGGCACAGTAAATCTTATGTACAAGGAATGTTAAATGGTTGCCGATAGAGTCGTTCTTTTTAAAACCAGAGTCCCTCCATGTCAGCGAGTTTCGTCGGGACACGTACTGATACAGATCATTGTTAATCAGGGGCTCCATAACTTTTCCGACACAAGATAACAGTGATATAGGTCCGTAATTATCCCTGGAGTTTTTGCTATTTAAAAAAAACAGGTGTACATTTGCTGTTTTTTCTTCCCTCGGAACACCGTGGGAGGCCAGGCTTTTATTAAATAAATTTGCTAACGGTAGAGCGATGACGTTAGCTGCTTCTTAAGATTCGATTGCTGATACCGTTGCAGCCATTAGTGTTATTGACATCGAGATGTTTTAGAACAGAGAAAACCTTAGTGGCTGTGCATGGTACTGCTCAGTTTGTCACTTTCATCTTTCGCGGATGTGGCTTTGCCAACGCGCCTACGTTTGCGATCTGGTTTTTGTTTTCATCCTTGTGGCGTAAAATTGAGTCCCTATCTGCATTCAAGCGATAAAAACCGGGAACTGCTGGGATATTTGATAATTCATAGCTTTTATTACTTCAGATCTCGGGCCCATAGTACAGTAAAATGAACGAAAACATTTCGATTGAAAAAAACGCTCTTCCAATACTGGTGGAATGTACATTCATTGCGGCATACACAAGCAATCATAAATCCCTCTCCTAAACCTATAACTGTATAAACTGGACCCCCAGGGATGATGATTGCTATAGTACCGGCTATGGCGGCATACGCAAACAAGCATAAATCCCTCTCCCTAAACCTAAACCTGAAGGCTACCGCGCAATGAAGTATACATCACCGGGGTTACCATGCAGCGAAGTACACACCACCGAGACTACCATGTATCGACGTATACACCACCGGAGCTACCATGTATCGAAGTATACACCACCGAGACTACATGCATCGAAGTATACACCACCGGGGCTACCATGCATCGAAGTATACACCACCGGGGTTACCATGCATCGACGAAGTATAGACCACCGGGGCTACCATGCATCGACGAAGTATACACCACCGAGACTACCATGTATCGACGTATACACCACCGGGGTTACCATGCATCGAAGTATACACCACCGGGGTTACCATGCATCGAAGTATACACCACCGGGGCTACCATGCATCGAAGTATACATCACCGGGGCTACCATGCATCGACGAAGTATACACCACCGAGACTACCATGTATCGACGTATACACCTCCGCGGTTACCATGCATCGAAGTATACACCACCGGGGTTACCATGCATCGAAGTATACACCACCGGGGCTACCATGTATCGACGTATACACCACCGGGGTTACCATGCATCGACGAAGTATACACCACCGGGGCTACCATGCATCGAAGTATACACCGCCGGGGCTACCATGCATCGAAGTATACACCACCGGAGCTAGCATGTATCGAAGTATACACCACCGAGACTACATGCATCGAAGTATACACCACCGGGGCTACCATGCATCGAAGTATACACCACCGAGACTACCATGCATCGAAGTATACACCACCGGAGCTACCATGTATTGAAGTATACACCACCGAGACTACATGCATCGAAGTATACACCATCGGGGCTACCATGCATCGAAGTATACACCACCGAGACTACCATGTATCGACGTATACACCACCGGAGCTACCATGTATCGAAGTATACACCACCGAGACTACATGCATCGAAGTATACACCACCGGGGCTACCATGCATCGAAGTATACACCACCGGGGTTACCATGCATCGACGAAGTATAGACCACCGGGGCTACCATGCATCGACGAAGTATACACCACCGAGACTACCATGTATCGACGTATACACCACCGGGGTTACCATGCATCGAAGTATACACCACCGGGGTTACCATGCATCGAAGTATACACCACCGGGGCTACCATGCATCGAAGTATACATCACCGGGGCTACCATGCATCGACGAAGTATACACCACCGAGACTACCATGTATCGACGTATACACCTCCGCGGTTACCATGCATCGAAGTATACACCACCGGGGTTACCATGCATCGAAGTATACACCACCGGGGCTACCATGTATCGACGTATACACCACCGGGGTTACCATGCATCGACGAAGTATACACCACCGGGGTTACCATGCATCGAAGTATACACCGCCGGGGCTACCATGCATCGACGAAGTATACCCACCGAGACTACCATGTATCGAAGTATACACCACCGGGGTTACCATGCATCGAAGTATACACCACCGGGGTTACCATGCATCGAAGTATACACCACCGGGGCTACCATGCATCGACGAAGTATACACCACCGAGACTACCATGTATCGAAGTATACACCACCGGGGTTACCATGCATCGACAAAGTATACACCACCGAGACTACCATGTATCGAAGTATACACCACCGGGGTTACCATGCATCGAAGTATACACCACCGGGGTTACCATGCATCGAAGTATACACCACCGGGGCTACCATGCATCGACGAAGTATACACCACCGAGACTACCATGTATCGACGTATACACCACCGGGGTTACCATGCATCGAAGTATACACCACCGGGGTTACCATGCATCGAAGTATACACCACCGGGGCTACCATGCATCGAAGTATACACCACCGGGGCTACCATGCATCGACGAAGTATACACCACCGAGACTACCATGTATCGACGAAGTATACACCACCGGGGTTACCATGTATCGAAGTATACACCACCGGGGCTACCATGTATCGAATTCTACACAACCAGGAGTACTATGCATCGAAGTATACACCACCGGGGCTACCATGTATCGAAGTATACACCACCTGGTTACCATGCATCGAAGTATACACCACCGGGGCTACCATGTATCGAAGTATACACCACCTGGTTCCCATGCATCGAAGTATACACCACCGGGGCTACAATGCATCGAAGTATACACCACCGGGGCTACCATGCATCGACGAAGTATACACCACCGAGACTACCATGTATCGAAGTATACACCACCGAGACTACCATGTATCGAAGTATACACCACCGGGGCTACCATGCATCGACGAAGTATACACCACCGGGGCTACCATGCATCGAAGTATACACCACCGGGGCTACCATGCATCGAAGTATACACCACCGGGGCTACCATGTATCGAAGTATACACCACCTGGTTACCATGTATCGAAGTATACACCACCGGGGCTACCATGTATTGAAGTATACATCAAGGGGTTGCCATGCATTGAAGCATAGGCACCATGCATCCCAAGAGGCTACCGTGCATTAAAAGGCCTGCATGGGGCCCACATTTACTAGAGCTGCGGGCAATCAGGCGGCAAGCACATAGCAGGTGTGAACCCCGGAACCAGCAGCAGCATCTCTCTCAGTGTGTCTGTGTGTGTGTCGCTCTCTGTCCGTCTGTCTCGAGGCCTCCCGATGCACCTCTATTGATACCAGCCTGAGCCCTAAGCGTCCCACAGGCCCTCTCAGCCCATGGGCGATAATCAAAATAACTATCTCTACGCTTGAAAATAGAACTAAAATACGCCTGGCTACACTTCAGCGTACTGGAGAAACCTGCTACATAACCTACATAAAAAGATAGCTAAATTATTCATACAGATACTCACGATAAAAACTTATAATCATCTGTTCTTCTTCATCTAAAGTTTGCCTCTCTCTCTCTCCTTAGAGTTTAATCGATTCAACTCTTCCAAGAAGAGAAGAGCTCATCCAAGAAGAGAGAATATGAGCGATGAATCGATCGCGTGTGACGAGTTGGAAGAGTATTTCCAATATGGCGAACGGAAACTCACTCATTGCTCAAAAAATTATCGCCCGCATCTATATATTATCGCCCAACATTAACAGACAGATACATGGGTAACTACATATTTGGGCCCTCATATACCCCGCACATGCCTTTCGAATAACGAAATAAGGTCTTACATATGTTTCACGTCATTTTATTCGTTGTTTTATTTATGTATTTTCCCCCTAAACCTATTTGATCACACTGAGCGAATATTGCATAGTTAGTGCCTGTGCGGAAGAGCAGAAAAGGTCTTCCAGGAAGAGAAGAGGCGAAACGATTGCATGGCAAGTGCACTTCGGGGGTCGGGCTCTACGTCTGAGGGGCAGGCGCCCTCAGGCCGTGCCACGGGGGGCTGCCTGCCGTGTACGCGGGATGGGTGACCCCCTGGGGGAGGGCCATCGGAAAAGGGCCACTGGGGGAGGGCCTGGAATGGAAAGAGAGACACGTCCTTAAAACAATCGCTCTCGCCTGTGAATTTATGGCTCAGGCTGCTGCTTTATAATATAAGAAGGAATTGGTGAAAAAAAAACATTTTCATTAGCTGCTAGCTTGCGCGTGCCTGGCAAGCCTCCAAAAAATTAACTCTGTCAATTTGATCACAATCGGCCATCTTGTTTTTGGCATAGCTAATTCCCCTCACACATATGAGCACAACGTCGCCTATAAACCTGCCGAGGGACGGAGCGGCTCCACGACTCACCTGTCTGGACGTATTGTGTCCCCGGGGCCTGGTTGGGGGGCAGTGCAAGCCGGGGTCTGAGAGGGGTAGGCGGCATACTTCTGTGGGGCCGTCGCCACCCCTGGTTGACCGCCAATGACCCCTGGTAGACCAGAAATGACCCCTGCTTGACCCAGGTTAATGATCATGATCTGCTGGTGTCCGGGTTGGTTGATACACTGCATTCGCTGTCCGGAGCTGACAAGCTGTAGCGAATCACAGAGTTGCTTCACATCTCCAGTCTACCATCGAAGTAAACCTATTGACGACCTACCACACGACCAGTCGACACCCACATCAAGACTACACAACAATTAGAGGAGTGTATATATAATCCAACAAAACGGTAAAAGCATCTTTGACAAGAAATGGAAATGCATTATACATCGATGATATAAATGTCTTAGAACTTCTATGTACCCATGGCGACATATTAATTCCCACACCAAATGGCGCTACTCATCCGAGATTGATTCCCACAACACCCCATATGTATGATAACAGCAGATGGCGCTACCTACCTCAGCTGTCTTCACCTGACAACAAACGGCGCCACAACATATGGCTGACAACCCGATGGCGATTATGGTTTCCTGTATGGCCAGGGCGGTCAACACGGCTTTCATCACCACGCGGCTCTCCTATAGCACGACACAAAGGCAAATATAACATACAAAGCATACAGAGATGTATCGCTGAAACTAAATATTGACAGGACTACAGTAATAACAGTATTAGAACCATACATTCAAAGATGCTTTTTCTGACATTTTTCCTTCCAAATAGGAGATATTTTATGAGTGCAGGTTCTGGACGAAGTTTTTTTTGGCATACTTGCAAAAAAGCTCAGTACTAATACTCACGCGGTCGCTGTCTGAATCCCCGCACCAACAGTCACTGAAGTCACAGTATATGTAGTTGTCTTCAGGCTCTTCAGCAGATGAGGAGGTCAACATGCATATCGTCAGCAGTGCAGCAATGATGGACAGCACCATGAATGCCACGATCTGAAGTAGATAAAGTCGTAAATTGGCAATAATGACGAAAAAGTTACGCAATATACTGAACCAGATTAGGCATCATGACGTATAGTAATATCAGACCGGGCGTCATGACGTATAATACCTCCAGACCCGGCTTCATGACGTATAATACGTCCAGACACGGCGTCATGACGTGTAATACCTCCAGACCCGGCTTCATGACGTATAATACGTCCAGACACGGCGTCATGACGTGTAATACCTCCAGATCCGGCGTCATGACGTATAGTACCTTCAGACCTGGCGTCATGACGTATAATACCTCCAGACTCGGCGTCATGACGTATAATACCACCAAATCCGGCGTCATGACGTATAATACATTCAGACCCGGCGTCATGACGTATACTACCTTCAGATCCGGCGTCATGACGTATAATACCACCAACCCCGGCGTCATGACGTATAATACCACCATACCCGGCATCATGACGTATTTTACAATCAGACCCGGCGTCATGACGGATAATACCACCAGACCCGGCGTCATGACGTATAATACCACGAAATAATATATTTCGTGTGGGTGATAATATTGGTGCAGTCAGAAGTTTGATGTGATTTCGTGTTGGCTATAAGGGAAGTAACGTAAGACCTTAGCTGTTGAGCCTTGTGTGCACTGACTTACCGGGCAGGTGGTTCGGAACTTGCCAGCTGATACGCCAAAGGAACCCGCCAAGATGAACTACAAGCGACAAGAAAACATGAGGCCATCTTTGTCCTCTGTATATCCGATAATCAATGGAAAATAAAGGACGAAATAGATGCCATTTTTTTGCCAATGTGACATGGATTTAGGCTGCAACACCTAAACAATGATCTAGGATCTGTCTAGGCCTTTGACGCATGCAATAAGTACTCCTCGGCGCGTGTGGTTTATGAATACGGTCCCTGGTCTACTCATTTACGATCTACCCTGACCTCCCTCAGTTTTTTAAATTGTGAATGCATCAGTGCAATGTTATCGCAAATGATCATTTCACTGGAAAAAATATTGAGGTTACGCAATAAGTATACTTTTTCTAGTTTGTTTCACATCTTTTATTAAGGTCATAATCTCCTGCAAAATGGATGGAATCAAGTCAATTCCTCCATTGTATGGCTCTACTCACGAAGAGACCTCCCCAGATGCCATGTGATACAGGGCTGATGGCCGCACCCACAGCAATGGCCGCCACGTTGAAGACGATACAAAAAATGCCAAGTATAATCTGCAAAGCGCCAAGACGGAGGGACGCTCTGGCCTGGTAGGCTTCATACGTCTTGCCCTTGGAGGAGTGGATGGGGTGGGGGGGAGGCGGGGTGGTGATGGCCACGATAACCGGCTGCTGGGGCACAGCAACAGGCTGAATGTGCGACGGTGCCTGCATCGTGCTGACGTCACTTCCACTGGACGAAGGCTACACCTGATCAGTCTGGAATTACACATTTACAAAAGTTAAAGCTGTTCACCATTTGACGATGTTTTCATTGGAGCGATATGATGCTCAAACCACCAACGCAGTTTAGTTGTCTCCTTTGGGGGATATATATACTTATGTGGGCGTGTCGTGTGTTGGAATACCACAGGACCGAAGCTAGTTTGATGGGATGAAGAATGTATGTATGGTAGGAAAGGCCTATACAAAGCTTAATGACGGTTCAAATTTGTATTGACTCCATCAAAGGTGGGGTTCAAAAGGCCATGCACAGCGAGGTATTAAAGAAAAACACTGATTCTCACAGATTGGATTAAAACGGGAAAATAAAGACGTCCACAGTATTCTCCTTGGTGTGATGTATTCTAATACCTGAGTTTTCAATTTAGTGTGATATATTCTAATAAATAAGTTTTCTCCCTAGTGTGGTATATTCTAATAACTGAGTTTTCTCTTTAGTATGGCATATTCTAATAGGTGAGTTTTCTCTTCAGTATGGCATATTCTAATAGGTGAATTTTCTCCTTAGTGTGATACCTTCCAAGCGTGGCGTTCTCTCTAGTGTGATATCTTCTGACTAGAGAAGTGTCCTTAGTGTAATATGTTCCAAGCGTTGAATTTTCTCCTTAGTGTGACATATTCTGATAACTGAGGTTTCTCCTTATTGAGACATATTCTGATAACTGAGGTTTATCCTTATTGAGACACATTCTGTTAACTGAGGTTTCTCCTTAGTGAGACATATTCTGATGATTGAGGTTTCTCCTTATTGAGACACATTCTGATAACTTAGGTTTCTCCTTATTGAGACATATTCTGATAAGTGAGGTTTCTCTTTATTGAGACACATTTTGATAACTGAGGTTTCTCCTTAGTGAGACATATTCTGATAACTGAGGTTTCTCCTTAGCGAGACATATTCTGATAACTTAGGTTTCTCTTTATTGAGACACATTTTGATAACTGAGGTTTCTCCTTAGTGAGACATATTCTGATAACTGAGGTTTCTCCTTAGCGAGACATATTCTGATAACTTAGGTTTCTCCTTAGTGAGACATATTCTGATAACTGAGGTTTCTCTTTAGTGAGACATATTCTGATAACTGAGGTTTCTCCTTAGTGAGACATATTCTGATAACTGAGGTTTCTCCTTAGCGAGACATATTCTGATAACTGAGGTTTCTCCTTAGCGAGACATATTCTGATAACTGAGGTTTCTCCTTAGTGAGACATATTCTGATAACTGAGGTTTCTCCTTAGTGAGACATATTCTGATAACTGAGGTTTCTCCTTAATGAGACATATTCTGATAACTGAGGTTTCTCGTTAGTGTGTGTGACAGATTGTGCTCGCGGGGTTGAGAGAGACACACACACACACGTCACTGGGGAGGTCTTTATTAACTGTAATGTCGAAGACCAGACATTAGTGCCGACGTGTTGCCGGCGCAATCCCAACACATAATCTGCGCGGGATTGCTGGTCTCGCAAACAGACTAGCGGAAATTGACCAATGAAATGCGAGATGAAACAATGGACCAATGAATGGAGAGGAATGATAAACAATATTGACTGCCCCCTAGCGAATATAGGGGTTGGTAGCGATAAAAATGAAGAATGTGGATATGACTAAAATACGGAATAAGAATGTGTTTGTAATTGGAGAATGACGAGTGAAAACTGCTACATTGCCCCCTGGGTTAAAATCATGTCGTCCCTTGACATGTTACAAGAAAGCAAACAAAACAGAGCATTTATGTGGATATATATACACTTGTCTCGTCGGAAGTTACGATACATACACACGTTAACTTCCAAAACATGAAACATACACAAGCAAGTTAAATATTCAATTTATTCATACCACTTCCAGCATTCACACAGCATCTGTAATGCAATCAATCACACATTTCTTGGCATCAGTAATGCCTGCAATTCGATATACGGTTCACGCAAAGTAAATACATAGTAAGACATCAAACAAATATTTCCACATCGTGTGTGAACGAATCTGAAGTATTCGGAGCAATACTGGCCGCTTGGGAGACTACAAAATTCCCTGAGGTAAACCAGGCAGGAGGACGGCGTTCGCGTCCTGACCGACGTGGCAACGTCCCATCCTGCACCCTATCAGGCGGCGCTGGTTCCTGGGAGTCTCCAGCAGCAGACCATGTTGGTGGACGACGTTCGCGCCCAGACTGACGTGGCAACACCTCGCCGCGCGCAATATCCGGCGGCACAGGTTCCTCGACGTCATGATGACGTTCTACCGCCGGTTCGGGAGGCTGGTCACTATGGAAGGAACCAGAAGCCTCCAAACTGGGGTTCTCATCGGGTATGGCGCCCGTGTGGTTGAGACGTGCATTATTTCGAGACACGTTAGGATGAGACACATATTGAAGACAAACATCACTATCATCCCCGGAGGAGTGTGTGTCGGCCGTAATTGCATCTTTCTGACGCGGCCGCAACCTACGACGCGGGATAACAGGGTCGAGCGCGTCAGATGGTGGCCCAAAGTCCAGCAACCCAACCGGAAGTAGGAGATTCCTATGCACTACCCTGGCTTTTCCTGTCCTATCTTCCTTCATCACTTTGTACACCGGAATGGTGTCATTGGGCTGGCTGATAACTTTGTAGACCTCATCAGACCAGCGATTCGCCAGTTTATGAGGGCCTTCAAAACCAGTCTGCTTGACAAGCACTCTGTCTCCTGTTGTTACTGATGCGTTTGTCAGTACGTGACTATCGTCATTCCCATGTTTTTGTCGACTTTGTCGCGCCTCAATTTGAGTCGCCGCAACTCGGTATGCGTAGTTCAGTCTGTCTTTCAGTCGCTTGACATATGTAAGGTAAGTTTCCGTACGTTCATTTACGTCCTCCGTGACACCGAGCGTCATGTCAACGGCAAGACGGGGTTGTCTCCCGAACATAAGAAAGAATGGGGAGAACCCTGTAGTGTCATTCTTCGTACAATTGTATGAATGTGCAAGTGGCGCGACATAGTCCTTCCAGTTGGCTTTCTTATCGCTTGATAAGGTACCCAACATGCCAAGCAATGTTGAATTAAACCTCTCGACTTGCCCATTCCCCATAGGGTGATAGAGAGTCGTCCTTGATTTGTGGATTTTACAAAGTTGGCACAATTCTGCGATAATGCGAGATTCAAAGTTGCGCCCTTGATCACTGTGGAGCCGTTCAGGAAAGCCGAAATTAGTGATAAACGTCTTGAAGAGAGCGTTTGCGGTAGTTTGAGCGGTCTGGTTTTTAGTAGGAATCGCGGTAGCGTAGCGAGTGAAATGATCGGTAATAACGAGAATGTCCTTAACCTTCCCTCTAGATTCTTCCAGGGACAGATAATCCATACAGACCAACTCTAGTGGGCGTGTTGTTTTTACATTGACCAACGGAACAGTCTGGATCTTCGATTTCCGTTTGATACAAGTCGTGCAGGTTTTTACATAATTGTCAGCATCGCGGGTCATGCCAGGCCAGTAAAATCTAGCCTGAAGCAGGTCGACAGTCCTGTCTCGGCCTAAATGGCCGACCTCGTCGTGCACACCTCTGAAAGCTAACTGGTGGAATCGTCTTGGCAGTATTAGTTGAAGAACTTCCTCTTCGTTAACTAAGCGTCGCTTAAACAATATACCGTGGCGAAAGACCAACGATTTCACGTAGCGTAATAGCGTCTTAACCGCGGGATCGTCCGACTCAACAGATTCTCCTGTAAGATAATGAATGACATCCGAAATAACTGGATCTTCGGCCTGCCATTTGACCCATTCTTCTGCCGCTATGGATGGCAGAGCGGTTTCTCCCAACTGATCTATCACTGTGGGATTCGTGAGCATAGTCTCCACGCCTGGAACGTGCTGGGTGTGACATATTGCGGTTGTTACGTCTGAGTTAAGGGTACATGGTATTCTGGTCAATGCATCGGCATCAACATTAGTCTTTCCAGAACGATACTTCACGTCAAATCAAAGTTGGTGAGTTCCGCGAGCCAGCGATGACCTGTGGCATCAAGCCGGGCGGTGGTCAAGACATATGTCAGTGGGTTGTTGTCTGTAAACGCAGTAAAATGGCTGCCGTGAAGGTAATCCCTAAATTTATCACATACAGACCATTTCAACGCAAGAAACTCCAGTTTGTGGGCTGGATAATTACGCTCAGAGGGTGAGAGACCCCTACTGGCGTAAGCAATGACTGTCGACGCCATTTTGTTCCTGATACAAAATGGCTCCCAACCCTTGAAGGCTGGCATCAGTATGCAATTTGAATGGTAGTTTAAAATTAGCAAAAGCTAAAATGGGTGTACTAGTGAGACGGTCAATTAAATCACGGAACGCATCATCTTGGGCGGTTTTCCAGTCAAAGCGAACTAAACGGCAAGCCTTCTTCACCGCAGTTTTCGCATCAGTCTGTCCCTTCAATAAGTCATATAATGGCCGTGAGATTTTGGCATAGTCCTTTACAAATCGACGGTAAAACCCGGTGAAGCCAAGGAACTTTCGGAGCTCCTGGACGTTCTGAGGTTTGGGCCAGTCTTTTACTGCGGAAGCTTTGTCACTGTCAGTTTGTACGCCTTCTGCGGATATTACGTGACCTAGGTATTTCACCTTTGGTTGAAGAAACGTGCATTTCGAGGGCTTCAGTTTGAGACCATATTGTCTGAGTCGTTCGAAAACTCTCTCAAGACGCTCAAGATGTTCCTCTATGGTGGAGGAGAAGACGATAATGTCGTCTAGATACAAAAGACATTCCTTCAAGTGAATATTCCCCATACACCTCTCCATTAGCCGCTGAAAAGTGGCCGGAGCGTTCGTTAGCCCATATGGGACCCTATTAAACTCCCAGAAGCCAAGAGGTCCTGCCGTAAAGGCGGTCTTCTCTTTGTCACTCTCCTTAACATGTACTTGCCAATAACCAGACTTGAGGTCGAGACATGTAAAATAGCGAGCACCAGAGAGGGCGTCGAGTGTGTCATCAATACGTGGTAGTGAGTGAGCGTCTTTGATAGTCCGAGCGTTCAGTTTGCGGTAATCTATACAAAATCTCAGACTCTCATCCTTCTTTCGAACTAAAACGACAGGTGAAGCAAATGGACTACTGCTGGGTCGAATAACGCCGCAGTCAAGCATGTCCTGAAGGTGTTGTTTCACCTCCTCATACATGGGCGGGGGTATCCTGCGATACTTCTCCTTAAAGGGAGTTTCGTCAGTCAGTCTGATTGGATGTTCTACCGTAGACACACCACCTAAGTCAGTGTCAGTCAGGGCAAATATGTCCTTACTTTTCGTAAGTAGGTCCGATAGTTTCTGTCTATGTTCCTGATCTATCGTGTCCAAGTTAAATCTGGACAGGAAAGAGGCGGGCTCGGGCGCATCCTGATTCATATCAGTTGTCGTCGTCTGCATCTGTGCTGACACGGACTTACACTGCTGACTTACCATGCCAACAGGCGATAATTGACACAATTGAGATTTAGCAGGAATCGTAATGTCGTGCCCCGTCAGGTTATGCACTCGGATGGAAACACGTGTAGACGCTTTCGAGTAAGACTCAACGTGTTGAATAGATGGAACCAAGACGACACCATTGGGAAGAGACTGGTAATCCCCTTGTTCACTTAACGTGAGAACCTTTCCGATTCCTCCAGCGCGAACAATGCCATAGATAGTCACTTGGCAATTACCCGGGACAAGTACTTGCCTACAGCACTTAACTTCCCCAACAGTGGACTCAGGAGTATCCAGGCATTTTTGATTCTGCAATGCACGAGTCGCCACTTTCCATGAACGACTGGTTGAATCTTCAATGTCTGCTAAATGAAGGTCCGATTCAGATACACATTGCAAGACGTTTGTTCCGATAATGACCGGTACAGAACGATTGTACATGGTGTCTCCGACAACCAGTACAGGCGTGGGAATAGTCACCGATTGGTCAATCACCGTAAATTGCAAATCCAATTCTACCACACCTTGAAAGCCAAGCTGATAACCACCAGCACTTTCCACATTTAACAAGGACGAAATAGATTCAATTTCTATGTCAGGAAAGTGGTCTTTAAGAAACCCTGTGGCCACAGTGGTTATCTGTGATCCTGTGTCAATCAACCCAGTGCACTCCTTGCCAGCCACTCTCATTGGGACCTCGTTAGCCATACCAACTAGGTTAGCTTTGGATTTTAACTTCAAAACCGTGGGGCTGCTTCCTGAACACCCTCGACCTCGCCCCTGTGGGAGGGAGCATTCTCGTTTAAATGCCTGCCATCTACGTGAAACCGGGCCCTACATTTATCCTCTGGGTGACCAAAACGAGCACATCGTTTACACCGTATTGAAGGAGGCTTTCTTCTCGGGCTGGAGCATTTGGGAGTTGCAGAACACTGTTTTCCCACTTCCAAAGACTGTAGTCTTTGACCCATGTCATCAACCTTTTGCATAAGCAATTCCATTTTGCGCAAAAGTTCATCATTTGACACGCTCTGCTGGTTAACACGCGCTTTAGACTGTGTAGACGTTTGGAATTCATGCTCTACTTGTCTAACTTGTTTAAACAGATTGTCATACTTGTGTTTCCCATCAAGATAATTTCTAGTGGCTTCTTTAACATGCTGGTCTTTTAACCCCATCCAGAATTTAGTTCTCAACATGGGTTCACTTCCATCATCTGACAAGTCTCACTGGTCTCTGATTTGAGCAAGTAACTCTTCGAGTCTACATCCCCAGGCGGAGACACTCTCACCTGGCCGCTGTTTTGAAGCATAGAATTCTTCAAATAATTGTTCTGTTGTTAGAACAACGCCAAATACAGAGTCAAACTTGGCAAAGATAGCTTTGGTTGTAACTGACTCGCCCAAGTACCGGAGTATTTTGGCTGCAGTGCCCCGCAACGATCGACGTATGGCCTGCAATACCATGGTTTGGGGATGATTCTCAACAAGGAGACAACGAACCTCATATTTCCATTCGAAGTACGACAACTCCCCCTTCCCTCCATCCCCAGAGAATATTGGTAAACGAATATCCCTGACGGGGGGTAAGACCGGAGTGGACACAAGAGATGCTTGTCCTAAATGAGGTTGATGATTTCCCTCATTAACATCAGCGTCACTATCGAGACTAGCATTATGATCTATCTCCACACCCCTATCGAAGTCTGTGGAGGGTAAAAACTTTCTAAGTAACGAAAGTCTTTCCTCTTGTGGCATTGTGGCTAAGTGTTCCTTCAAGTCAAACTCCTGTGAGTCTGGCAATTCAGACCCATCTCGCGACATTTTGAAACACAGGGGTTATACACAATTAACCTAATCACAGAAGCAAAACTACTTCACAATCACATACCAATTTGGCAATATTGAAGATACAATTCAAAGGCAGCGAAACTAATGGTGACGTCAGTCGTACAACATCAACAATCAGCCATCTACAAGAAAATGTCAATCATACGCACGATAAACACCAAACTCGTTTTACCGAACGATTAAAGTCTCCGAGCAATCTGAAAAGGGTAATACGAGTTAATGCAAAAAAAAACACAACAGATAATAATATCGGGTCAATTCTCGCAAGACTGCTAAAGTCAGTGTCAAATGGAAGTATGTAAATGCATTAATGATGAAATGAATGATAAAGGTGAGTGATGTATGATGGGAAAGTAATGATATAAAGTAAACCTGCTATCCACCTAACTTAAGTAATATAGCTTAAGTAGCTTACTCGGACATGCAAGTATTAACCTTACAATGTTTTAAGTAAGAAAAAAATAATCATGCATGTAGTAAATAAAGTACTATCTATCTATCTACTAGCTATCCAATACCTAATATTAACCACGACGATTACCAAACAACTTTGAGGCTTGTCCTATTCACAACAAAGCCAAAACTACAAACGAGTAAAATCAAACTATAAACTAAAATAAGTCTTTAAACTAATTTCATTAACCCCAAACGATTTAACTATCAACTAGATAATTGTACTATTATATGCAAATAGATTAGAAGCTGATGATACAAAAATGCAAATCGAAATGAAAGGTATTACATTCTAGACAATCGATTGCCTGAAGATTATACTATGCTCAATGTTAAGGTCAATATCATTCAAGGTCGCATACAATCAAGAAACACTGTTATGCAACGGATAAATGGCAAAACAAAACCTTTCACATACAGTGAAACACCTTGAAGTTGTATAATGTAGAAAAAATATATCTGAGATGAGTAACCTGTTGAATTTCATCAACTAAATGAATCGAAATATTTACAATGAGAAACAGCTGAGAAAATTCCTTCAGTGTAAGCCGGCTTTAGAAGGACTTTCCTGAGCAACCGCTCATTGTTAATAAAGTGAAACGAAGTTAAGCCAATAGGTGACTATTTACGCATGCGCACTTAATGCTTTACTAAGTCAGTTACAGAATGCTAACGAAGACCTGCTTAATTCTCTCTGAAGTAGCTAGCATTAAGAGAGGATTTCACAAGCCCACATCAACATCACATAACATAACGGAGGTACCTTAATTAAATAAATAAAAAAAAACAAGCAAAAAAAAAAAGAAGAATCGGCCGTATAGAAAAGAAGAAATAAAGGAATGTCAACTGATCACCAAAGGAGGTAAATCAGTAAAGTTAAAGGGATACATGTATATCAAGTAAGGCCTATAAGGGATCAAGCTTAACGTACGTAATTAATGTCTCACCACGTGTATCTTGCGAGGTTCCTGTTCGGTGAGAACAGCGACGACGAGGTGATAACTTGCGGTTGTACGGTGAAGCCTTGTTGACTGCTGTCAAAGGTGTAGCTCTGCTTAACGATGGCTGGACGTACGAAGCGATGACGCGCGAAGAAGCTCAAACTGACCGTTGAACAGCCCCTTGGGTATACACCTAGGGCTGCATGGCAGTGAGCATAAGCTGAGTTGTCGGTCGACGGTTCACTGACTGTTGGTCAGTGAGGTGGAGCGTGGCAGCCAGGTCTTGGTCGGATGACCGGCCGGTGACCGGCCGGTCATCCACGGATGACCGTCATCCACGGATGACCGGCATCCACGGATGAATGGCTGCCCTCAGTACAGCCACAGGGACGTTCTGGTCGATCGGGTGAAAGCTGTTGGGTGGGGTGAAATGTCTCTCTCACAACCCTGTTCATGACGCCATTGTGACAGATTGTGCTCGCGGGGTTGAGAGAGACACACACACACACGTCACTGGGGAGGTCTTTATTAGCTGTAATGTCGAAGACCAGACATTAGTGCCGACGTGTTGCCGGCGCAATCCCAACACATAATCTGCTCGGGCTTGCTGGTCTCGCAAAGAGACTAGCGGAAATTGACCAATGAAATGCGAGATGAAACAATGGACCAATGAATGGAGAGGAATGATAAACAATATTGACTGCCCCCTAGCGAATATAGGGGTTGGTAGCGATAAAAATGAAGAATGTGGATAGTTAGGCAGGTATCCACTGGCCGGGGTGAGATGGGTGCAGTGGGAACTCTTTCACGGCTGACTGCATAGGGCGCGGACCCACCCCGTGGGCTTCGAGCCCCTCAATCTGTACGCTCTGCACTATCATGGGCTCCATGATAGCATCCCATCCCCATCTCTTCGTACATACACACGTCTCTAAGAGCGAAACAAGCAAACCTACCTGTTTCAATGTCACACCACGTATCATGGCCGACACAAATTCTTAACCTGTAATTGTACTTGGAGCGTGAAGGCGCTGATTACAAAATACAAACCTGACGCCCATGTACACCGATAAACAGCGAGATTTGACACCCGTTTACAACGGTGATCGATTGTATATGTTACCAATGAATAAAAGATGGATACTTTTAAATTTAATTTCAATAACGTTATAGCTTTTAGTGCCGACCTAAACGCAGTTCTCTTCGCGGTTTTTCACTTAAGGTTATTATTTCAAGAAAATGTAAATAACGGACCGGCGGGGCGCACAAAGAAGCAGGTGCTTTCAAACGCCCCTGCCACTGTGCAGACCGGACACATAGTAACACACTGATACACTCATTAGTGTTTGAACGACACACTGATACACTCATTACAGTTAGGACGACACACTGATACACTCATTACAGTTAGGACGACACACTGATACACTCATTACAGTTAGGACGACACACTGATACACTCATTATAGTTAGGACGACACACTGATACACTCATTATGGTTAGGACGACACACTGAGACACTCATTAGGGTCTGAACGACACACTGATACACTCATGTTGTCTCAAGTACCCTCATGTAGCTGTTACTTTCTTCCTGGTTTCGCGGTTCGTGGTTGGCCCTGCATGATACATGATACTGCGCTATTAGCTTTTTCGGAGCCTCAGCCCTTCGATACCTCTCGGAACCACTCGGCACAGCTCGGCCCCACAACGCAGGGCTGTGCCGAGTGGCTCCGAGAGGTACCGAAGGGCTGAAGCTCCGAAAAAGTCAATCGCGCGGTATCAGGGAATAGTGAATATATATACTTACCTGAACCAAATTTCCTTTGGCCGGACGCGCCCGCAGACCCAGTACATGGGTATGGAAATGCACATTCGCCCAGACGACTTCGCAAATCATAGTTCAGATTATTCCACTGTGAGGCGCCACTGCATGTGCAATGCATTCTGGGTATTATTTTGGTCTTGGCGAGATGTCAAGATGGTGTCATCGCATGACAACGTATTTTGTAGACCCTTAAACATGCAATATTGGCATCTATGTAACGGGAAAGTTACCTAATCTGAATGCAAGTTAGACATGCTCATTACATTTACACTTACCCTGGAAATATGGTATTTATCTCCATAGAAATCAAGAGAACACCAACACAAAGTATTTAGAAACAAGCGTCTGACGTGAGTGTCTACATTTGAACGCTTCGTTGAGCTTACGCAATAGAGCATGTCAGCTATCGCTAGTTGTACCTCCGGCTTGCCAGTATGGTGACAAGCAAACGAACACCTGCTTTTTGTTCAGTGCGCAGTTTGACCCGCCCCCCGCCATCATCATGTCAGAGCAGTGTCCCCCCCCCCCCCGGCTCCATCATCATGTCAGAGCAGTGTCCCCCCCCCCCGGCTTCATCATCATGTCAGAGCAGTGCCCCCCCCCCCCCCCCGGCTCCATCACCATGTCAGAGCAGTGTCCCCCCCCCCCCCGGCTCCATCACCATGTCAGAGCAGTGTCCCCCCCCCCGGGTCCATTACCATGTCAGAGCAGTGTCCTCCCCCCGGCTCCATCACCATGTCAGAGCAGTGTCCCCCCCCCCCCCGGCTTCATCATCATGTCAGAGCAGTGCCCCCCCCCCCCCCGGCTCCATCACCATGTCAGAGCAGTGTCCCCCCCCCCCCCCCGGCTCCATCACCATGTCAGAGCAGTGTCCCCCCCCCCCCCTCCCGGCTCCATCACCATGTCAGAGCAGTGTCCCCCCCCCCCGGCTCCATCACCATGTCAGAGCAGTGTCCCCCCCCCCCCGGCTCCATCATCATGTCAGAGCAGTGTCCCCCCCCCCGGCTCCATCACCATGTCAGAGCAGTGTCCCCCCCCCGGCTCCATCATCATGTCAGAGCAGTGCCCCCCCCCCCCGGCTCCATCATCATGTCAGAGCAGTGTCCCCCCCCCCCGGCTCCATCATCATATCAGAGCAGTGTCCCCCCCCCGGCTTCATCATCATGTCAGAGCAGTGTCCCCCCCCGCCGGCTCCATCATCATGTCAGAGCAGTGTCCCCCCCCCCCCCCGGCTCCATCATCATGTCAGAGCAGTGTCCCCCCCCGGCTCCATCATCATGTCAGAGCAGTGTCCCCCCCTCCCCCGGCTTCATCACCATGTCAGAGCAGTGTCCCCCCCCCCCCCCCCGGCTCCATGTCCACGCGCAGAGGGTTGTCATCATGTTACTACGTAGGACGTGAAACCAGGCACGCTGCGCGGCCGGCGCGGCGAGGAAGGCCGGGGTGGGTCGCATGCGAGGACAGCATTTTTTTTTGGTGTCAAGATATTGGTAGCTGACACTGAATCTGTAATGTTCCATATTACTTAATTAACAGTTTCATCAATATTGAAATGTAGGTCAGGGGCGGATCCATGGGGGGGGGGGCGACCAGGCCCCGACCGCCCCTATTAGGGCCAAAATTTATACCCGCCCCCCACCCCCTTTCCAGGATATCTGGATCCGACCCTGAAATCGGCCCCTCCATCCAGATTTTCTTGATCCGCCCCTGTAGGGGGGCAAGTGGGGGGGGGGGGCAAGGGGTATTTCCGTTCCTTGAATGAGCTTTTCATTTCACCGTGAACTGGGAATGAGAAAAATAATTCTTCGTGAACTGGGAATGGGATATTAGCCGATCAATGATTTTCATTAATCGTGAAGTAAGAATTTGCATACCAAATAATGGTGAATTGGGAAATGACCAACTTATATCATGTATCCGTCCCTTCCATTGTATACGAGTTTTCCATTTAATTTATCGTGACTTAGGAATAAAGAAATGTATTCTTCGTGATTTGGGAGCACGACCCCCCACCCCCCGGCCCCTTATCATGTCATGTCAGAAGCTGGCGTGGGAGGGGTTTATCCCGACCTGTCCTGTCTTGTCATTAACTGTCGGAATGACACTGACGTGTCCTGTCATGCTAGGAGCTGTCCTGTTTTGTCAGTAACTGTCTAAAAGCCAGTTTGCCTTGTCATGTCATGTCAGAAGCTTGCGTGGGCTCAGTTCATCCCAACCTGTCTTGTCTTGTCTGTAACTAGTTCACTGACACATTGACTACCTATTCTTCAAGCCGGTGGCTTTTTCGTAATTTGCTCCTAACCTTGAACGCGGGTCACTTTCCCAAAAAAGCCACTTGCTCGGTTTGTTCGTTTGGGGAGGGGGGTGGTGAGGCCTCGCCCCGAGGATGGGGCAGTGGACGGAGTAATAACTTCGGCTGCAATACTCGCAGCGTGGTGATGGGTGCGGGGCGATAGTCTGTACCTGGGCAGTAATCCATTACGATTACATTCAAAGTAACCATGATTACAATCATGATTACTTTCTATGCTTTTAATAAATGAACCATGGAGTAGACGTTTACGTAGCTATTTCAACAAACTAAACATTGGCTGAGCGGGGCCACACATATGAAGACATGGTAGCATGGTTGGGAGAGCGGCGGATTTCTGATCATGATTTCAATTCTCGACGGGAAAATTTGTTGAAGGCTTTAACTGAGGGTTGCAGCTCACGGTAATCACTTTCTGAAGAACAATCCTCGATCGTTATCAGTTATTTTAAGATTGATCAAAATACTAGTAATAAAAGTTACTATACGTTGCCGCGCCCCTCTACCCACAGAGGCTAAGATCCTACCTGGACGCTCAGAAACGTAAAGGTACCGAAACGTGTGCGTCAAAAATGACGTCCAAGTTTACGTTTACATAGTTGACGTCAAGCGAGAGAAAACTGTGAACTTGTAAAAAATGGTGAAATTGTAAATCGCTACAGAATTGCCCTATGACGCACAGTTTGGCGGCAAAAAGCGCTCGCAAGAGGTGCACCCCTTCCTGCTGACGCTCCCATTATGAGTCAACGGCGATATCGACCGGCATTCTTTTGGGTTGCGATGGCCGCCGTTCGCTTATTAACGACGATAGTCGGGACTGGTTGCAAAAGACGAGCAAACGTCGACTTGGGTAAGGAATCCGCATTGGCTCATAGCTTGGCACGTTTAGTTTAGGCACTAGAGCGCTCCGTAATTTAGCAATGATGAGTCTGAGAACAGGCATTAGGGCGTGACGAAGTACACGTAGAAATTTGGGATTTGGATGGCGCCCTCTGTCGGGGAAAACTGGCCGCGTTGAACAGCAGCAGTTAAATTGTGCTCGTCCAGCATCCGCATCCTAGGGGTCCAAGTTGGGCTAATTTGCGCTTTCAGCGAGCCCAATACAGCTTTCAGTGGGCAATTTGGGATCGAACGCCTTCAGATATCGACTTCCAAATTCATCAAGAGTTGTGAAATGGCCATCTGATTAATACAAATAATACGTTATGATCTTACTTCCCGTTCCAGGAGTGACGGTGGTAAAATCACGGTTTTACCTATAAAATTATGCTAATATCGGCTTATACAGTGCGCACATGGTTCAAAATGGTGCCTGCAGCGCCCCATTTGCCCTTTATAACGTCTAAAGTGCGTACATTGCCCGTTGAAGGCGCTATTGACCCCAAATTGCCGATTGAAGGTCACGTTTACCACAAATTGGCCCATTTAACGCACTAGCTCAAATTGTGCGTTGAAGGAGCTGTTTAACACAATCTGCCCACTGAAGGCCGCATGTAGCCATCATGAGGCAAGAGTAGTTTATAGCATATGTGTTTCTGCATGTCATCGCCTTTACCATGGTTTCGGCTCATAAATGGCACCACAGACGTGTGCGTCAAAGAGGACGTCACTTCTGTCAGTATCTCTTGTTTCATTTCAAGCATTCCGCAAGTGGTTGATTGATGTATAGTCACGGCTCGTGTTTAAATGCTGACACGTAATTATATATTTAATCTTTATCACTGGGGACTGTTGGACCAACTTTACAACCCCCCACCAAAATTGAAAAAACGCCTGTAAAAAAATGTCTAAAAAGAGTAACATTCCATTAACCACGAAAATGCTGGTAAAGCGGTGGTTTAAGACAGTTGGCTGATACATGAAAACGGTGGTAAAGACAGTAGGCTGAAACATCGAAAACAGCCCAGGAAGGCGGTAATGGGCGGTAATAAGACAGTAGGCTGAAACATAGGAAACAGCCAAAAATGGTGGGGGATAGTAAAGTCAGGCCGGACTTTTTATATTAACAAGGGTTTATCTTTGTTATTATTTACGTTTCAGTTTTTTGTTGCCTGCTGTCTTTAAAATGTCGGGTTATGTTATTCAATTGAGTGAAACTACCCTCATTATATAGTCTCCGCGGAACACGTCCAACAAGCGTAAGCGTCAATCTGGACACACGGATGTGCCCTTCACCGGGACTTTATAATTGAGATGAAATAACACGACATTGTCTTTCATTCACAGTGACCGTCGTGGCCTTAAACAGTGTCTACGTGCGGTATGTCACGCGCGTTCAAACGTTCTTCACAGCGGTCAAGGTCATCACGCTTCTCATCATCATTATCGTCGGCATCGTGCAGATTGCTCAAGGTCAGTCCACTAGGTGAACATGTTTTGTTAGTCCTTTGATATAGCAAGGCTATGACAATGTCAAATGAAAGTATTGTCGATTCTTCAGACCGTCTCACGGCATTAACGTCTGATTTTCAGGCTAATGACTTGGCTTACGGACTTCTAATGTAGTGTCGTTCTGGCGTTTGCTCGAGCGTCATTACTTACATGTAGTTAAACACTAAAAACACATAGCTGGAACGGGAGAGTCTCACCTAGCTTCTCCTACTCATACAACGTGTTATGGTCTTATACGTGTTACGGTGATATCGAAACTCTAGGACGCACGGAACACCTGCAGACGGGCTTCCAAGGAACGACGACCAACCCCGGAAACCTGGCGGTGGCCTTTGTCACTGGACTCTTCACCTACGGAGGGTGGTAAGGACAATAATATTGACGGGGTCTTCACCTACGGAGGGTGGTAAGGACAATAACATTGACGGGGTCTTCACCTACGGAGGGTGGTCAGGACAATAACATGGACGGGGTCTTATCCTACGGAGGGCTGGTAAGGACAATAACATTTACGGGGTCTTCACCTACGGAGGGTGGTAAGGGCAATAACATTGACGGGGTCTTCACCTACGGAGGGTGGTAAGGACAATAACATTGACGGGGTCTTATCCTACGGAGGGTGGTCAGGACAATAACATTTACGGGGTCTTCACCTACGGAGGGTGGTAAGGGCAATAACATTGACGGTGCCTTTACCTACGGAGGGTGGTAAGGACAATAACATTTACGGGGTCTTCACCTACGGAGGGTGGTAAGGACAATAACATTGACGGTGCCTTCACCTACGAAGGGTGGTAAGGACAATAATATTGACGGGGTCTTCACCATGGAGGGTGTTAAGGACAATAACATTGACGGGGTCTTCACCTACGGAGGGTGGTAAGGACAATAACATTGACTGGGGCCTTC
The DNA here is from genome assembly GCA_964019135.1 of Arenicola marina. Lineage (NCBI taxonomy): Eukaryota > Metazoa > Annelida > Polychaeta > Arenicolidae > Arenicola > Arenicola marina. The sequence goes on along the minus strand of OZ025257.1, from coordinate 37,168,091 downwards.
ACTTACGGAGGGTGGTAAGGACAATAATATTAACCAAAGTCTTCACCTATGGCTGAGTCTTTCTACGTTACAGACTATTCGGGACTGAGAAGTGTGCGTTAAGCAAAATTCAAAGATCGGAATCAAGTGATTGAATGAGTTTACCTGGCACCTGCAGTGATGCACGACATATTTGAAGTTAGTTTCTTTTCCTTTCAGGAATTACTTATTCAACCTAGTTGAAGAGGTGAAGCGGCCAGAAAAGTAAGAATTAATGTTGTTTAAAGTTTGGGTCTTTGATGCTATATGTCCAGGTAGTTTGGTGACAAAAGACTAACAAATGAAATGGATTTCAGACCCGGTTCGGAAACAAAGAAGATAGTACATATGACAAAGCTGACCACTCATTTTCGCATTCCTAGATTCAAGGTTGGGATCTTTATGACAGTAACAATTTATGACACATCAGAGAGGCTTTCAGTGTGAAAATAGGTGTTCGTCGTAACGTTAACATATGCTTAATTGTCGATCATTAGGTTTGTTTCTTCACCAGAGTAGTCCCGCAGACTAGCGTCCTGTCCATGACCTTGGTTATTGTCCTCTACGTCATGGCGAACGTGGCCTACTTCACTGTGATGTCACCACAGGAAATGATGCAGTCGTCAGCGGTCGCCGTGGTAACGGATGTGTACTAACAGAAAAATACATACGTTGCTCTTGTCACTTACATATTAATGTGGGAGAAGGGACCAAATATAATATATTGTGGTATTTTTGTCAACAAATTGAAATGAATAATATTCGCAAGGCAAATACATGTAATAAAAAATGTAGAGCAATGAGAACGTTTTGTGAAGTGACATCTTAGTTTTTTATGTTTATGTCTTTATGTTGTTTTCACTTAATTTTGTACCCTGGCTTGAGGCCGGTAATGCAAAATATTTTTGTTTTCTATTTGTTTTCTATGATTCCGGTAATTAGCACAAAAAACGTATAGCATGCGTTTGATCATGTTTACACGACTGGCGTCACATATCGAACATGATCTCATTAACTGTTGAACTGTGATATTAAACATGACTGGCAGTCTAGTTTAGCAGGCTGACGTCACTCTCTTCCTCAGACATTCGGGGAGCGGACGGTAGGGGCGCTGTCTGCCGCTGTACCCATACTTGTCGCTTGTTCCACCATCGGCGCCATGAACGGTGTGGTCCTGGGAGCCTCGAGGTGAGACACGAAGTGGCTACAACATAGGGTGGGGAGGGGGTCTGACTTGAGAGCTTATGTTTTTAATCGATATCTGTTTTTAGTGTATCTTTCCAAACAATCCTGTCCGACCTCCGCCATCTGTGTTGTGATTGGGGTAACCTTGGGATTCAAGAGTTTGCCAGTAAAAGTGATATGTACGGTACTGTTGACATCGCGATTGTGATGTGCCGCATTTAATACTCTTACTGTAGCTTTCACGTGGTTAATGCTCAGTAATTGGTTCTTCCGTGTCAGGAAATACTTCGCGGCCGCTCGCGACAACTTGTTTCCCGACTTCCTGGCCACCATTAATGTGAAATACCTCACTCCCTGGGCCTCGACCTGGACCACGGTGAGACTGGGAAACTGCAACACACACATGTAGATCTATGGCCTTGTAGAGGTTCATTTGTACCGTGTCCCTATTAAAGTATAACCGCAGTGACTGACCAGATGTTACGCGATACAAATAACGCTCACGTTTATTTAACTATTATACCATTTTTGAACGATTATAGAATTGAACTTTCATGTATAGCCGCAGTAAGATTTCAGCCAGATAAACTGTTCTGGCGTAAAATATCAACATTGACCCAATATTAATCCGAAAAAATACGAATCTGCCACCACAAATCCAACATAAAGATAGTTAGTTGACAGAACCTAGTCATTGCAGGTGCGTTTGCGGTGTTCTTTCAGTGCCTACTCGCATGTATCTACATCATCACCGGGAATGCCGTACAACTGATAGAATACCTGGGATTCGTTGACACATTCATCTACATCTTAGCTCTCTACTGTGTCCTTTATCTACGATACAAGGAACCTCACTTACACAGATCCATGAAGGTAGAGCTTCATTAGAGTTTCGAATTTGCCCATGACGATGTGTAACTTTTTTCTCATCCATACCCGTTACGATGCATGATTTGATATTTCTACTGTTTTCTTTAGATGCATCCAAGTGGACTATTTTATGTCTATTTGTGTGTAAACAATTCTTGTGTTAACAGGTTGCAGGTATGTGGATGCACAACATGCAAAGGTATATATACTTGATGTAGGGATTCTATGCACGTTATATTTTCTGATGTTTTATTGGAACATATCTGGAACACCCCCGTCTGTCATGTCATCGTATGATATGCAATTAAAAAAGTCATGATTTTGAATGTATAGATGTGAATATAAATAAATGTTCTTATATGTGTTACAGGTTCCTTTAGTGCTGCCCATCTTGGCTTTGGTTGCCATGGTGATGGCAGCTGTATTGGGTCTGTATCAGCAACCGCGACAGAATGGTATCGGTGTCCTCATCATCTTGTCTGGCGTCCCAGCCTACCTCCTGGGAGTCGTCTGGAAAGACAAGCCACAAGTGTACAACAAAGCCATAGGTAAGTAATGGTGTAGACTATTTATTATATATTCTACATAATTAAGGTTAGTAACGAGCCAAGATTACATCAACAAATTCGTATGTCACCATCTTAACCGAGTTTGTGCGCATAATGTCATGGTAGTAACATGCATTTCTTTCTTTCAATAGCCTCCTTCACCAAAAATATGCAGAAAATCTTCATGATTGCAACACAGGACAAAGAAAAATGAAGACTATTTCTTCAACAGCGGCAAGAGAGTTCAGTGAAGAGCGACAGTACAAGTTTATAATGATGTGTCAATCCGATCGATATTCGGTTCTGATGTGCTGCCACTAAACGTCCAGATTAGTTATACCACTTTAGATCAGACAATAAGCCTCGTGAAAAATCGAATTGCTTCCCAAAACTAGGTACCTAACGAAAAGAGAGATTATATATGGTTATTGACTGTTAGACAGACCTAAGCCTTAAAACAAGCTTTAACTGAGTTGGTAAACACAGAGCAAAGAAGTTAACGTCATGCCAACGTCGACACAACGTTATTTTTGGTTGCGATCACACAGTCAGTCCAGTATTAAACATTGTGCCTTCTGTGAGCAACAAATGCGAATATGATGAATTGATCAGCGGCGCGACAGTTAAGGACAATCAATTATATATAGTTTTCATGATGTCGGATTTTTCAGGTAACGTTGTCCCAACGTTGTGAAAACGTCCACACCCGACTTCTCACCATTTGATATTTATAACAGCCACAGGCAGCCAATTTTTATTAGTACAAATGGCAAAGCTTTTATTTTTATGAAATTTATGCTAGAAAGTATAAGATCAATGTTTGCTTTAAACGTTGCAACAACGTTGTCCTAATGTTAACTTGGAGATGACGTGATTACAACCAAAAACCAACGTTGTGTGAACGTTGTGTGTTTGCTGGGCAATTTAAGTTAAAAGTGTTTAAATTTACCTGAAGACCCGTGTCCATAAGCATGGTCACGTAAATTGTTTCTGCCATAAGTTTCTGATGGTGGGGAGGGGGGCGGGGGAGCTATTTTAGTATCTCTGCGATTGGCATTCTTAGAGATTCGCCATTATATTTGTTGGCAATTTTGGGGGTTTGTTATTCGTACTCATGCATTCTTGATTATAGAATTCTTTATTTACCGGGATCGATCTGATATGCCTCACCTATGCCATTCTTCGCAATATCACCTTTATAATAAATGTAGCTCTCGGTAGCCAAGTTGTGTCATATTGTCGGACATTCGTCACTAACCCTTCCGACTTCTTGGTGATTCGATAATGCTCTTCCTAATTATTGGGGATTCACGTATACTTGTACTTGTAATATTTCTTCGAGACGTCCTTGTGATATACTGTAGAGCCCTGTACATAATAACCAATAATACGATTTTTAGAATAAAAATTTAAAAAGATTTGGGTAAACTGATGACGTCAGCAGCTCATGGTTTAAAGTATATTCACAGTCGCTTTGCGCACAAATCATTTAAATTACTGAAAGACGTTTACAGCGATATACCCTATTTATGAATCTAAAATTTGACTACACGATTAATCAAAATTAATATCTGCCGATACTCGTGGAAGTCCACTGGGTGACGCGGAAATCAAAACGTCGTGTCCTGGAGTTATAAGTGCGCTCCCTGTACGTTCAGTTACATGCGCCGTGTGAATTTGATGCGTCCCGTATCATTGCGGACCTTACGGTGAGTCCTCGTTGGCAGCATTCGGCATTTGTTGTAACACGTACAACAGGAATGTATTAGGCTCTGCCAATAGTTAGTTTGACTGCGGATAAATGCATGTCTTGTGTGTGAAATGCTTACATAAGCCTTTCGTGCTATGGAGCTAAATGTTAGCAATGTGAGAGCTTGGGGTAGGGTTGTTGACTTATTCATCAAATATCACCCACACCTCAGGTAATAGTAATAATCATAGATCTTAAATATTGGTATGTATCACAAACTCCACGGCAAGACTCATTTATATTTAAGGTGCTTGGAGAAATACACGCGCATTTATGTTATAAGATTAAGTGGTCAATTAACAACCTTATGAATCACCGGCTGATAACTAGCGTTGGCATTTCCAAATTGTATGGTAGCATTTTACGCCCTTTGCAACAACGCAAATGTATGCTACCTGACTCCATGGTTATTTCTTGTGTCTTTTATCGTATTGTCTGTAGCGCCATCTATCGAATATCGTAACTTTTTTCTGTGTTGCCACCTACCGAATAAAGTATGCGATGCTTACTTATTGTTCCCGCGTGCATTACCTTGGTAACGTTTATGACGTCACGCCGTGTTACGCGCTGTCGTCTGGTTGACAAGACTCAAGTCAAGAGGTATCTTCAGTTCGTTGCTGAGATTCCCACTGTAAAGTGTTGGTATTTTGGCAGCTGATTATTTTCAAGAATATTTATCTTGTTCTTGATCTGGATAATTCATCTTGATTGATTTGGTCATTAGCAAAATGACTGAGGTAAGTTATGTAAGCTTAGTAGAATAAGTAGATCTACAGTGAGAGAGTTGTGCCCAACTCCAACGGGCAACACATCATGCCATGGCATGGCATGGCCATGGCATGGGCATGGTCATGGGGTAGCCTCGGGAGACCCACTCTGTTACGGCGGAACAGAGTGGGTCTCCCGAGGCTAGGTCATGGGGTTGTCCTAGCCCAGTAAACTTGACCCTTCTGAAAACAAGCTGATAGGCAGAAGGCCTTACACCCCCGTTGGGGTTGAGGTTGGCGCAAGTGCCCCCAGGCAAGCCCGCTATACTCAAATTCATTAATGCCGTTCACACTCCTTTTGGCCGATATCTTCGTTAATATTGGAGCAATGACCGAGATATTTTCTGACTGGCTGCACTGAACTAAGACCCAACAGATTTAGACTTACTTTCCTCTCTTTGCTGATTGTTTCTTTCTGTGTTATCCAAAGAAATATTCCATATGATGAAGCTCCATTGACCACAAACGGTAGGTGGTAGGGAAAAGTCGCATGCTCCAACATTTGTTCGCGAAAATATGACTGGAACAATCTAGTGTTGACACACTTTCTTGATGTCAGAAGATAGAACAAGGTATATAGAATACGTAAGCACTATTATTGTACGCGCCCGCATTATAATAAAAGCTACAGTCGATTCCCTACTAACGTCGAAGGATTTTAACATTGTTACCGTTGTGCCCCTAGAGAAGCGGGCTTGCCTGGGGGCACTTGCGCCAAGGGTTGAGGTCGTGAGGGTCATGCGTCAGGGCTAGGGTTGTCCGGTGTCTTATTAAGAATGTAAAGTCACTGAAGAGATTCAGATTTATACGGCCAAGTCGGGGAACTTCGGCACTGGCGGATCCAGATTTTATCTGGATCGGTGGGGTGGGGGGGGGCGGTTTCGGTTTTTACATGTTAAATCTGGTACCCGCCCCTGTTCGGCACCTTTACTTTAGTCCAGTAAACTGGTAAACTTGACCCATAAATGGCATTAATATCATTTGACAACAAGCTATAAGCCCTAACCGCGTAAGCCTGAGGGTTGAGGTCGTAAGGGCCATGCGTCAAGGACAAGGTCAAGGGCAAGGCTCACCCTGATACATGCCTCGCTGACCACGCCCGTAAACGGAGCAAGGGACACCTTGCTCCGTTTACGGGCGTGGTCAGAGAGGCATGTAAGTTACCAGGGCTAGGGCAAGGCTAGCCTAGGGCCGAATAGCCTAGGGCAAGGCTATTCGGCACCCAAATCAAATGGCAAATGGCAAATCACGTTCGTTCGCTTCATTCAAATTCTAAATTATCTTCTGCCAGGACTCCACTGCAGGGGCGGATCTAGCGGGAAGGGGGGGGCGACTTTGGGAACTTGAACATATACACTGTGAAAGTCAGGTTCTCCGAGCACCCACCTCGCCCCGGGTCGCAAGTTTTCAGAGAGCACCCCCCCCCCCCCGCCCTTTGCAAATTCCTAGATTCGCCCCTGCACTGCCACTGGCAAACAAGCGATCGGCGACCGTTTCACAAAAGTCAAAATGACGCTCGAGGATGCTTGTGCCTTGTATACAAGTTTCATGTCAAAGTCTTTATCATTGCATATTCATTTGCACATATCTCTCATGACTTAAATGATTTCACATCAGCACAACCCCTCTATCTCTAAATAGACTGGGCATAGCCATTTCAGGCCAATCAGGGCCGTAAGTCTTGCTTTTTTGGACACTTTTTGTAACGGGGATGCGTTTCTGGTAAAACAAGTAGACATTGGAAATGAAAGTGACATCAACTCTATTGGCCTATTTTAACAGTTTAATGGAGATCTCGAGGCAAGTACAATGCCCTAGGCTAAGGTTAATATTGCTTAAGTGGGGCATAATGATGGACAGTGAGTTACAGCCCGACAGGGCCCGTATTCTGCTCGTAATCTGCTCGTAAGTTACGCACGAAAAGGTGCATTTTAGTCTTAGCCTCACTAGCTCGTTGTGGCGGTGCTTATGGTTAAGGAATTCCCTTCAATATCATTTTAGTACTTTGTTAATTAATAAAATCCGTTTTTTGGGCGACTGCTTATGTATTTTGAACCCGATAATCGCTCGTCAAATCTTCCACTTAGCGCTAAGTCCAGTTGCGTAGCCTAAGTGGTGCTTATGAATACGGCCCAAGGAGAGGATATGGAAGGGATGGAAGTGCCAGGAGAGGATAAGGAGGGAATGGGAGTGCCAGGAGAGAATAAGGAGGGAATGGGAGTGCCAAGAGAGGATGAGGGAATGGGAGTGCCAGGAGAGGATAAGGAGGGAATGGGAGTGCCAGGAGAGAATAAGGAGGGAATGGGAGTGCCAAGAGAGGGTGAGGGAATGGGAGTGCCAAGAGAGGATGAGGGATTGGGAGTGCCAAGAGAGGATGAGGGAATGGGAGTGCCAAGAGAGGATGAAGGAATGGGAGTGCCAAGAGAGGATGAGGGAATGGGAGTGCCAAGAGAGGATGAGGGAATGGGAGTGCCAGGAGAGGATGAGGGAATGGGAGTGCCAAGAGAGGATGAGGGAATGGGAGTGCCAAGAGAGGATGAGGGAATGGGAGTGCCAAGAGAGGATGAGGGAATGGGAGTGCCAGGAGAGAATAAGGAGGGAATGCGAGTGCCAAGAGAGGATGAGGGAATGGGAGTGCCAAGAGAGGGTGAGGGAATGGGAGTGCCAGGAGAGGATAAGGAGGGAATGGTAGTGCCAGGAGAGGGTAAGGAGGAAATGGGAGTGCCAAGAGAGGGTGAGGGAATGGGAGTGCCAAGAGAGGATGAGGGAATGGGAGTGCCAGGAGAGAATAAGGAGGGAATGGGAGTGCCAAGAGAGGATGAGGGAATGGGAGTGCCAAGAGAGGATGAGGGAATGGGAGTGCCAGGAGAGGATAAGGAGGAAATGGGAGTGCCAAGAGGGTGAGAGAATGGGAGTGCTAAGAGAGGATAAGGAGGGAATGGGAGTACCAAGAGAGGGTGAGGGATTAGGAGTACCAAGAGAGGGTGAGGGAATGGGAGTGCCAAGAAAGGATGGGGGAATGGGAGTGCCAAGAGAGGATGAGGGAATGGAAGTGTCAGGAGAGGATGAGGGAATGGGAGTGCCAGGAGAGGATAAGGAGGGAATGGGAGTGCCAAGAGAGGATGAGGGAATGGTAGTGCCAGGAGAGAATAAGGAGGGAATGGGAGTGCCAAGAGAGGATGAGGGAATGGGAGTGCCAGGAGAGGATAAGGAGGGAATGGGAGTGCCAAGAGAGGGTGAGGGAATGGGAGTGCCAGGAGAGGATGAGGGAATGGGAGTGCCAGGAGAGGATAAGGAGGGAATGGGAGTGCCAAGAGAGGATGAGGGAATGGGAGTGCCAAGAGAGGATGAGGGAATGGGAGTGCCAAGAGAGGATGAGGGAATGGGAGTGCCAGGAGAGGATGAGGGAATGGGAGTGCCAGGAGAGGATAAGGAGGGAATGGGAGTGCCAAGAGAGGATGAGGGAATGGGAGTGCCAAGAGAGGATGAGGGAATGGGAGTGCCAAGAGAGGATGAGGAATGGGAGTGCTAAGAGAGGATGAGGGAATGGGAGTGCCATGAGAGGATAAGGAGGGAATGGGAGTGCCAGGAGAGAATAAGGAGGGAATGGGAGTGCCAAGAGAGGATGAGGGAATGGGAGTGCCAAGAGAGGGTGAGGGAATGGGAGTGCCAAGAGAGGGTGAGGGAATGGGAGTGCCAAGAGAGGATGAGGGAATGGAAGTGCCAAGAGAGGATGAGGGAATGGGAGTGCAAGGAGAGGATAAGGGAATGGGAGTGCCAAGAGAGGATGAGGGAATGGGAGTGCCAGGAGACGATAAGGGGGAAATGGGAGTGCCAAGAGAGGGTGAGGGAATGGGAGTGCTAAGAGAGGATAAGGAGGGAATGGGAGTACCAAGAGAGGATGAGGGAATGGGAGTGCCAGGAGAGGATAAGGAGAGAATGGGAGTGCCAAGAGAGGATGAGGGAATGGGAGTGCCAGGAGACGATAAGGGGGAAATGGGAGTGCCAAGAGAGGGTGAGGGAATGGGAGTGCTAAGAGAGGATAAGGAGGGAATGGGAGTACCAAGAGAGGGTGAGGGAATGGGAGTACCAAGAGAGGGTGAGGGAATGGGAGTGCCAAGAAAGGATGGGGGAATGGGAGTGCCAAGAGAGGATGAGGGAATGGAAGTGTCAGGAGAGGATGAGGGAATGGGAGTGCCAGGAGAGGATAAGGAGGGAATGGGAGTGTCAAGAGAGGGTGAGGGAATGGTAGTGCCAGGAGAGGATAAGGAGGGAATGGGAGTGCCAGGAGAGGATAAGGAGGGAATGGTAGTGCCAGGAGAGAATAAGGAGGGAATGGGAGTGCCAAGAGAGGATGAGGGAATGGGAGTGCCAGGAGAGGATGAGGGAATGGAAGTGCCAGGAGAGGATGAGGGAATGAGAGTGCCAGCAGAGGATAAGGAGGGAATGTGAGTGCCAGGAGAGGATAAGGAGGGAATGGGAGTGCCAGGAGAGGATAAGGAGGGAATGGGAGTGCCAAGAGAGGATGAGGGAATGGGAGTGCCAGGAGAGGATAAGGAGAGAATGGTAGTGCCAAGAGAGTATGAGGGAATGCGAGTGCCAAGAAAGGATGAGGTAATGGGAGTGCCAAGAGAGGATGAGGGAATGGGAGTGCCAAGAGAGGATGAGGGAATGAGAGTGCCAAGAGGGGATGAGGGAATGAGAGTGCCAAGAGAGGATGAGGGAATGGGAGTGCCAAGAGAGGGTGACGGAATGGGAGTGCCAAGAGAGGATGAGGGAATGGGAGTGCCAGCAGAGGGTAAGGAGGGAATGGGAGAGCCAAGAGAGGGTGAGGGAATGGGAGTGCCAAGAGAGGATGAGGGAATGAAATTGCCAGGAGAGGATAAGGAGGGAATGTGAGTGCCAAGAGAGGATGAGGAAATGGGATTGCCAGGAGAGGATAAGGAGGGAATGGGAGTGCCAGGAGAGGATAAGGAGGGAATGGGAGTGCCAAGAGAGGGTAAGAAGACAATGAGAGTACAGGGACAGGGTCAAAAGGAATGAGAATGCCAGGAGAGTGTTAGGAGGTAATGGGAGTCAGTGTCATGAGGGACTATGGTGGAAATGAGAGTGCTAGGAGAAAGTAACGAGGGAATATGAATGCCAGGATTAATGGTGATCGGTATAGGACGCCACTTTACACGCTCGTGAAGTCAATCAAGCACTGACGCTAAAATGATTTTTGTATGGCGCAAATGGCCCACAAATCGGTTCAATTTCCCTACGTCTAGGCCTTTGGTAAATCTGTGATGTCTTTCAGTTGGAGGACAGTGGTGGGGGTGGCCCCCCCACCCGTCGGAAGGCCACACGGGTTGGAGATCCCGTGAGGGGCACGTGGCACAACATGGCGACCTTCGTATCCTTTCACACTGCCTTTAATTATTAACCACACCGTTAACCACCGTCACCCTCAGTCGTCTGGTAATTTCGATGGACTTGAGTGTTGTATCACGTGGGATTACAAATATTTATTTCTCAATGTATATGTTGTTAATTTAAGTTGAAAAATCTCCAACTACTTGGTGCAGCCCGAGAGTTCTAGACGCGTTGATTTATGTGGTGCACTTGTAGTTCCACATACATCTGCTTGGCACGCCATGCATACATATAATCCTTGACTCACGCTCCAGATTCTCGCTGCATCTCTCATCGGTAAACTTGCGTTCTCTACCGTCTTCACATAAACCCGATGGCTACTCCAGGAAATAGTCTTGGGTGAAATTAAGACCGTGGGGGGCACGATAGATGTTTAATGGTAGTAAAGACTTGGCCTGTTGCTCATGTTGCTACCGGTCGAATCCGGTTTTGATTGTTTGGTTTGAACGACCAAAGAAGCATGATTTAGAAATATGGAAATATTATGCATTGTAGTACAATTCAACTGATATCTAAAGGAGCTGGGGCATTAGTACAAGTATGTTATATTACAAGAGAAACGTAGTTTGCTCTCTTGCATTTCTCAAACAAATAATGCACCTGTAATCCATGAAGATTGCAATCCCTTAACCTGTTAACTCCACTAACCCATCATGACAGATCAACTCCCGATCAAAATTAATAACTGCAATTCATCTAATGCATAATGACTTCATCATGTCCATCAGTAATACACAATGACCCCCCTCCCTCCCCCCTCCCCCCTCTTCACCGTGCATTATGTAATTTTGACCCCGTAAGGCTTTCCATCACTAATGCATTATTTTCAGATTTTATTTCGACCCCTCTTCATCACTAATGCATTATTTTATTTCCACCCCTCTTCATCACTAATTCTTTACTTTATTACCACCCCTTCTCCATCACTAACGCATTAGGACTTCAATCCCTCTCCATCACTAATGCATTATTTTATTTCGACCCCGCTCCGTCACTAGTGCATAAGGACTTCACCATGTACATCAGTAACACGCAATGATCCCCCCCCCCCCACCCCTCTTCCCCACGCATTATTGTACTTCGATCGACCTCTGTCTGTCACGTCACATGGGGGTTATGTTATTTTGCCAACTTTCCATTACTAATGCATTATTTTATTCCAACCCCTCTCCATCTCTAATGCATTAGGCCTCGTTTCCCTCCACGCCCTGACTCATACTCCCATCTCTCCCTCCACCAGTGTACGCGATGTTGGCTGAAGCCGCGATTGGACTGACGTGGGTCGTCCCGACAATGACGGTCACTGCTGTGATCATCGCTGTCATCCGGGTTGTGCCGATATTAGCCGCCATAATCATCGGTGGCTTCTGGATTGTACCGCTATTGGCCGCCATAACTATCGGCGGCTTCTGGGTGGCGCCGATATTAGCTGCCATAATCATCGGTGGCTTCTGGTTGGTGCCGATATTAGGCGCCATAATCATTGATGCCAACTCGATGGTGTCGATATTAGGCGCCATAGCCATCGATGTCGTTCGGGTGGTGCCGATATTAGGCGCCATATCCGGTGTCGCCGTATTGTTCGTCGTCTACATCGACCACCGTAAGTCATTTTTGTAATTCACGATTATTAATTGCCAATACATATCCATACAAGTATGAAATTGTGATATATCTAGGATGATAGTTTAATATTGGTGTTATAAGGAGTGCCGTTCGATTAATTGATTAAGTAGAAACTGTTATGGCAATCATGTTAATGTCTAAGATATATATGTCTAGGTGTTTTCCCCTCAAGGTAAGTGATGGAGCTAGATAGGGATGGAATTCATTTTTTAATACTGGAACAGAAATCTGCAATATTTGAACCGGGATATCAATATTCAAGCGGGAGCAAAAGGATTTCAACAGGGAATTAAATAATGTTAAAAAATAATTCGGAGCATTAAATTCATGTGGATACTACCTTAATCATTCAAACTGTAATGAAATGATTCACTGTGATAATGAGCTTTGAAGTCACGGATATTTTTTGTTATCCGGGAATATTACAACTGGAAGCCAAAGCTTTAAAGCTAAAGTACAGGATTTAAGCGAGGTGTAAATGATTTAAGGCGGAGGACACCTTGAGGCACCTTCTTTCCTCCACTGCACACTGTTTCAGCCGACATTCTTTCTTTCACTGCACACTGTTTCAGCCGACATTCTTTTCTTCACTGCACACTGTTTCAGCTGACACATTCTTTCCTTCACTGCACACTCTTTCAGCTGACACCTTGTTTTCACTGCACAGTTTCAGCAGACACCTTCTTTCTTTCACTGCACACTGTTTTAGCTGACACATTCTTTCCTCAACTGCACACTGTTTCAGCTGACACCTTCTTGTTTTCATTACACACTGTTTCAGCAGACACCTTCTTTCCCTCACTACACACTGCTCCAGCAGACACTTTCTTTCCTTCACTGTACACTGTTTCAGCAGACACCTTCTTTCCTTCAATGCACACTGTTTCAGCTGACACCTTCTTTCCTTCAATGCACACTGTTTCAGCTGACACCTTCTTGTTTTCACTGCACAGTTTCAGCAGACACCTTCTTTCTTTCACTGCACACTGTTTTAGCTGACACATTTTTTCCTTAACTGCACACTGTTTCAGCTGACACCTTCTTGTTATCATTACACACTGTTTCAGCAGACACCTTCTTTCCCTCACTACACAGTTTCAGCAGACACCTTCTTTCCTTCACTGCACACTGTTTCAGCAGACACCTTCTTTCCTTCAATGCACACTGTTTCAGCTGACACCTTCTTTCCTTCAATGCACACTGTTTCAGCTGACACCTTCTTGTTTTCACTGCACAGTTTCAGCTGACACCTTCTTGTTTTCATTACATACTGTTTCAGCAGACACCTTCTTTCCCTCACTACACACTGTTTCAGCAGACACCTTCTTTCCTTCACTGCACACTGTTTCAGCAGACACCTTCTTTCCTTCAATGCACACTGTTTCAGCTGACACCTTCTTTCCTTCAATGCACACTGTTTCAGCTGACACCTTCTTTCCTTCAATGCACAGTTTCAGCAGACACCTTCTTTCTTTCACTGCACACTGTTTTAGCTGACACATTCTTTCCTTAACTGCACACTGTTTCAGCTGACACCTTCTTGTTTTCATTACACACTCTTTCAGCAGACACCTTCTTTCCCTCACTACACACTGTTTCAGCAGACACCTTCTTTCCTTCACTGCACACTGTTTCAGCAGACATGTGCACCTTCTTTCCTTCGCTGCACACTCTTTCAGCAGACACTTTCTTTCCTTCACTGTACACTCTTTCAGCAGACACCTTCTCTCCTTCAATGCACACTGTTTCAGCTGACACCTTATTTCCTTCAATGCACACTGTTTCAGCAGACACCTTCTTTTTGTCACTGCACACTACACTTTCAAATGACACCTTTTTTTCGCTACACACAGTGCTTTTAGCTGACGAAACATTCCATCCTGGGCACATTATGATTTCAGCTAATGTCTTCTTTCTTTCACTATTCACAGTGCTTTATTCTGGAGACATTATGATTTCAGCTGACCGGTTTTCTCAATAAATGTGTTTTCAGCTGGTTCTACATCCATGGTTATCGGAGCTGTTTGGACTACATGGCTTCAAACTACGGCTTATGTTAATATCTGAAGCGAGGACATAGTAAGGAAGCATATATACATTCTACACTTGTAGAGTGCTTAATGCACGTTTGTTTATGTTGTTGGTGTGCGTTTATTACTTGTACCACCTACCATCGCAAGTTGATTGATTTGCCGTTTTCCTGTTACTTACCTGATATTTTTTATTTACTACTGGCTTGTTTAATAAATGCTTATTATATATATTTATAAGTACTAACAAACATCAAAGATGGCGTATTTGGTGAATAGCTAGTATATTTGGTAGACTTGCCATAACAAACCATTAACATGGTTAAGCATCTCCTATGTTGTATTTGTAAGGCGTGATGCGTACGAGGCAGGTGCTAATAAGATCCAAGTCCTGCAATTTTCTGTTTATTACGCCCGTTAAAGTCTAGATATATACGCATACGGGACAGACATTTTAATTCAATGTTCAGTAACTTGGCTTAACATACGTTTACAAAGTTGAGTTCTAATAGTAGAATTTAATACTGTGCGGGTTATTGACCCGTCATTGTCACTCATTTCTTAAATCGGACTAATTCACTGCTCAGTATCAGTAGCTTGGTTAAACATACCTATTACATCTCTTCGGCCTCCTTCGCTTCCATCACAGTTCATTGCTCATAATGACTACTGGCGATGGCTTTCACTTTAGTCCGGGGATTCAGGGTATCCTAATGTAATGTTCATGCAATGGGTCAGAAATGGCCATTGTAGTAAAATCTAACATGTGTCTGGTCAAACATCTTTATCACTAATGACGCCGTATCTTTCTTCTCTTCTTTCTTCATTTACCCCTTTCTTTCTTTGCTTTCCCCCCCGTCCGTATCTGGGCGATGTTCTTCCATCGACCCCCCCCCACCCCCGCCCTCTCCGCCCCCCCCCCCTCCCCCGATGCCCACACGCTTCTGTGAACAGCTGATGTGGAGAGCGAGCCAGTGGTGGCAAGATCGTTCTGCGCTAAAAAGCAGAGCGCCACTGGTAAAGATTTACGGGATAACTCGGATCTGCCAGATCTGAATAGAAATAACAACAATAACGAGTCCGATTCTGAAAGTTTCGACGACATCTCAGTATCTGACGAGACCGACATAGGAAGGCGAAGAGAAGAAAGAGGGAATAATAGAGAACAGGAGAACAACAGATACAGAGAAGAACGTATTATGGCTTACAATAGGGAGAAAAGACAGACAAACGAGGGTCAAGAGATGGGTGTTTTGGCAAGACGCATGGATGATCAAGAGCGTTCGAAGCAATGGCAAGAGACCCCACAAGAGAATAAACAAAACGTTCAGGAAAACGCGAAAGGACGAAAGAAACAGGAAAAAGAAAAGGCAAAAGAAGAAAAACAAAGAAGGGAACAGGAAGAAAAAGAAAAGCTGAAGAGAGAGAAGAAGGAGCAAATGAAAAAGAAAGAAGATGAAAAAAGAATACGAAAAGATAAAATAAAACAAGAAAAAAAGAACAAAAAGCAAAGGAAGAAGGAAGAGCAAAAACTTAAGGAAAAGCAGAAGAGAGAAGAAAAAGCGAAGCAGATGCAAAGTAAGAAACAAGAGAAGGAAGAGAAAAAGGAACAAAAGAAACAGAAGAAGCTTATTAAGAAGGAAGCGAAGGCAAGATGGGCAAAAGGCCGAAAGATATCGGCACTAGAGGAGTGCCAGATGCGAAGTCAGAGATCCTGGCAGATTGAGATTGAGAGTGACAAGAAAGGAGAAGCAGAGGTTCAGGGCCCCCAAGAGGTGGACGTAGAGGAACCAATGACTTTAGTAGAATATATAGGAGGAAAGACAGGAGTGGAAGATCACGAAGACCAAGATCTTGTGGAAGCAAACAAGGGGAACGAACCAGATAATACTAACGAGGATATTCCGGGATTTACGAAGATCCCTTTCCGAGAGTGGGACACCCCAGCAATAGGGGGAGTGATCGAGTCAAAGCAGCAGACCAAAGATGTGCAGAAAAACACAAAAGAGAACCGACCGGCGCCAGCTTCTCTAAATCTGATGGACGCTTTAATATGGATGGGAAAGACAGAGAAGAAAGAGGAAAAAGTTATAATCGGAGACAAAACGGACGAAATGGCAGAAGTTACAAAGGAGAAAACCAGGAAGGAGGAGAAGAGGGAGAAAAAACACCGAAGCAAGCAAGAACGGAAAGAACAAATGCAGCGGGACAAGGCAATGATGGAAGAACTAAAACAGAAGGAGAAAGAGGAAAAGAAAAAGAAAGAAGAACAGAAGAAACTGGTGAAGGAAAAACTCAAAGAAGAACAAAAACAGAAGGCAGCAATGAAAAAGGCGGAGAAGGAGAGACTCAAAGAGGAGAAACACAAACATAAAGCCGAGAAAAAGGAGATAAAAAAACAGATGAAAAATGGTACACAGCCGATAAGAAGTGAGAAGAACGAAACAGATGAAGACAAAATTAAACTTGAGGCTTTTGATCAGAAAGAATGGGGAGCCGAGCAAAAGGAAGTGGCGGCCAGAGTTGACGTGGAGAGTAAGAATATCAAAGGGTGTGACGGAACAATTGGGAAGGAAGTATCCGAACAGTCAGAACTAGCTGAGATCAGTGCGGAGTCGAAGAGCGAGATACAAAATAACAGAGAACGACAACAACAGTTGTTGCAAGAATGGACAGAGCAACAGCAGCACTTGAGATATACCGTGAACGTGAAAAGTAAGACGGAGATCAAAAAAGAGATGAAGCAAATAAAGAAAGAAGAACAGAAAGAAAAGCAACAGAGAAAGAAAGAGGATTTAAAAAGAAGGCTAGTTGAGAAAAAAGAACAGAAAGATAAACTTAAAGAAGAACAAAAGAGGAAGGATGCAGAAAAGAAAGAGGAGAAACAGAAAATCAAAGAAGCAAAGCGCGAGAGGAAAGCCGCGAAAAAGGAGAAGAAGAAACAAAGGAAACGTGGAAAGAGTCGGTACATCGAGGTAGAACCAAATGACAGAAAGGATCAGATATATCAGGTGGAGAGACCCGAGCAGAACGCGCAGAGAATTGCAACGGAGGATACGACACCGAAGTTGTACACTGAGCAAGCCGATTCCAGCTTGAATAGTAGTACCATTGTGATTGAAGATCTCTTCGAAGACGTTGAGACATGTGAGGGGCAGAAAGGCAAGGCAAAGCTTGGTCGGACAACTACGGATGCATGCCTCGGAAACTCTGGGCTGGATGCGACCAGAGTGAAGGAGGAGTGTAAGATAAAGTGTGATGGAACAATTACCAGGGAAGGTTCTGCAAACAGTGGACAAATTACAACCAGTGAGGAGGAGAACAGTAAAATGAGGCACGATCGATCAACTCTGAGTAAAGATAATGCTGATCTGGATGAATCCAGTGATGAGGAGCAACACGAGATAGGGGAAAGAAGTATCGAGAAAAAGCGGGCAGACGCTGGAGCAGTTGATACCGGCGAACATGAGAAAAAGGTTGCAGCCAAAGATGGGATACTTGTAAGGCCAAACACTGAACAAGTTGAGACCAGTGAGAAGGAGAAAAGTAATATACAGACAGATGGAACAAGTGTTAGGGAAGACCCTGAAAACACTGAGGAAGTTGAAACCAGTGAAGATGAGGAAACACGTACAGAAAAACATGAAATCCATGTTAGAGAAAACACAAAAGAAATTGAGGCCAATGAGGAAGAGAAACGGAAGATAGAGAGTGATCGAGCAGGTATAAGGGAAGACCCTGACAATACCGTTGACACCAGTGAGGTAAAGAATGAAGACAAATTCGCCACAGAAGGGCAGAATAAAGGTATACAAGAAAAGAGGGAGCGTCAAGCGAAGTTATTCAAAGAATGGAAAGAGCAGCAGCAGCATCTGGAGGATCCAGTCAAAGAGAAAAGTAAGAAAGAAAGGAAACAAGAAAAGAAGGAAGAATTCAAGAAGAAATTAGCTGAAAAAAGGGAACAGAGAGAAATTGCTCTTAAAGAAATGAAGGAGAAAGCTGCAGCAAAAAAAGAAGAGAAAGAGAAAATCAAAGTAGAAAAGAGAAAGTTAATGGCTGAGAAAAAAGAGAAGAAACTAATGACTGTCAAACTCTGGAAAAATGTACATAAAATAAAGAAAAACGTGAAAGCAGAATCACATCAAGAAGTGACTAGCGAGCATAACCAAATAGGACAGGAACAGGATGACAAGAAGATCTGTGGACTTGAGTGCTTCTTAGGCTCTATGTCCTGTATCATGGCCTGGGCCAGACAACGTCCATACAAACAGTACGCAGCCGCCAAAGCCGCTACAGAGACTGAATGGGAAGCGCCCACAATGGTACTGGAGCTTGGAAAAGATGACCTGGCGTCGACTGATGATGAGGAGTATAGCGATGGGGATGATGATGATGATGATGACGATGAGGATGACGACGTGTCTGAGATCAGCCTGGGAATGAAGGACGCCGGCATGCAGACCGAACGGCTCATCCCCCCACTCTCCGCCCCACGCCCCCTCCCGCAGCTTCCCCTCCAGGCCGGCGAACCTGAAGCCGGCGAACCTGAAGCCAGCATCAGGAGGACGGTATGTATAGTTCATACTCAGTCCGTGAATGCCAAACGAAGGTATGTATAGTTCCATACTCAGTCAGTGAATGCCAGACGAAGGTATGTATAGTTCATACTCAGTCCGTGAATGCCAAACGAAGGTATGTATATACTGAGTCCGTGAATGCCAAACGAAGGTATGTATAGTTCCATGCTCAGTCAGTGAATGCCAGACGAAGGTATGTATAGTTCCATGCTCAGTCCGTGAATGCCAAACGACGGTATGTATAGTTCATACTCAGTCCGTGAATGCCAAACGAAGGTATGTATAGTTCATACTCAGTCCGTGAATGCCAAACGAAGGTATGTATATACTGAGTCCGTGAATGCCAAACGAAGGTATGTATAGTTCCATGCTCAGTCAGTGAATGCCAGACGAAGGTATGTATAGTTCCATGCTCAGTCCGTGAATGCCAAACGACGGTATGTATAGTTCATACTCAGTCCGTGAATGCCAAACGAAGGTATCTTTAGTTCCATGTTCAGTCCGTGAATGCCAAACGACGGTATGAATAGTTCATACTCAGTCCGTGAATGCCAAACGAAGGTATGTATAGTTCCATGCTCAGTCCGTGAATGCCAAACGACGGTATGTATAGTTCCATGCTCAGTCAGTGAATGCCAAACGACGGTATGTATAGTTCATACTCAGTCCGTGAATGCCAAACGAAGGTATGTATAGTCCATACTGAGTCCGTGAATGCCAAACGACGGTATGTATAGTTCCATACTCAGTCCGTGAATGCCAAACGACGGTATGTATAGTTCCATACTCAGTCAGTGAATGCCAGACGACGGTATGTATAGTTCCATACTCAGTCAGTGAATGCCAGACGACGGTATGTATAGTTCCATACTCAGTCAGTGAATGCCAAACGACGGTATGTATAGTTCATACTCAGTCCGTGAATGCCAAACGACGATATGTATAGTTCATACTCAGTCCGTGAATGCCAAACGAAGGTATGTATAGTTCATACTGAGTCCGTGAATGCCAAACGACGGTATGTATAGTTCCATACTCAGTCCGTGAATGCCAAACGACGGTATGTATAGTTCCATACTCAGTCAGTGAATGCCAGACGACGGTATGTATAGTTCCATACTCAGTCAGTGAATGCCAGACGACGGTATGTATAGTTCCATACTCAGTCAGTGAATGCCAAACGACGGTATTTATAGTTCCATACTCAGTCAGTGAATGCCAAACGACGGTATGTATAGTTCCATACTGAGTCCGTGAATGCCAAACGACGGTATGTATAGTTCCATGCTCAGTCAGTGAATGCCAGACGACGGTATGTATAGTTCCATACTCAGTCAGTGAATGCCAAACGACGGTATGTATAGTTCCATACTCAGTCAGTGAATGCCAAACGACGGTATGTATAGTTCCATACTCAGTCCGTGAATGCCAAACGACGGTATGTATAGTTCCATACTCAGTCCGTGAATGCCAAACGACGGTATGTATAGTTCCATACTCAGTCAGTGAATGCCAGACGACGGTATGTATAGTTCATACTCAGTCAGTGAATGCCAAACGACGGTATGTATAGTTCCATACTCAGTCAGTGAATGCCAAACGACGGTATTTATAGTTCCATACTCAGTCAGTGAATGCCAAACGACGGTATGTATAGTTCCATACTGAGTCCGTGAATGCCAAACGACGGTATGTATAGTTCCATACTCAGTCAGTGAATGCCAGACGACGGTATGTATAGTTCCATACTCAGTCAGTGAATGCCAAACGACGGTATGTATAGTTCCATACTCAGTCAGTGAATGCCAAACGACGGTATGTATAGTTCCATACTCAGTCCGTGAATGCCAAACGACGGTATGTATAGTTCCATACTCAGTCCGTGAATGCCAAACGACGGTATGTATAGTTCCATACTCAGTCAGTGAATGCCAGACGACGGTATGTATAGTTCATACTCAGTCAGTGAATGCCAAACGACGGTATGTATAGTTCCATACTCAGTCAGTGAATGCCAAACGACGGTATGTATAGTTCATACTGAGTCCCGGAATGCCAAATGACGGTATGTATAGTTCCATACTCAGTCAGTGAATGCCAAACGACGGTATGCATAGTTCCATACTCAGTCAGTTCATGTTAAACGACGGTATGTATAGTTCATACTGAGTCAGTGAATGCCAAACGACGGTATGTATAGTTCCATGCTCAGTCAGAATCAACATCAATCGCAGTTTCCAGACATATACATCAAACGAAATCAAACGAGTTTAGGTTTCAGGCGGGCGATCTGTGTTACCATGTAAGCGACGTTTTGGGGCGTGTTAACTTATATTCAGTGTCGAAGTCCAAATCAGCACCCTTTGAGGCATGTTGTAATTCGTTTAGGTTGAGGAGACTGGCTCCAGACAGCGGCGTTCGGGCCCCCTCGCCGCCCTTCGGATCAGAGGCGCTTGGAGAAAGATTCGCGAGAAGCACAGAAGCAGAGAAGCGAGGGTCTCCCGCGCTATAGTTCACATGGGCAAGTGTCCCTATAACAGACTCTGTTGTTACCGCGAGGCCGCTGCGGGCCGCCCCGCCCCCGAGGTCTGTTGTGAAAAGGCCGCCCTCGAATCAGGTTACGCCACCTCCCAGACTTGCCCTTACGGTCACCATGCCGCCTACCCGTCAGCCCCCCAGGGTCCTGGCTTCCCGGCCCCCGCCTATGGGCCAACCCAGGCCACCTTCGGGCCACCTCCGCCGTTTGAAGTATGGACAGATGGCCCCCTAGGTAAGTCCCCACAGCTGTTGTACGCACAGTCACAGAACTAACTTAAGGTGATTATCATAAAAATAGATTTTTGTTTAAATAAATTATTTGTTAAATAAATTATTTTTCAAAAAATATTTTTTTCAACAAATTATTTTTTTAAATAAATTATTTTTTTAAATAAATTATTTTTTTAAAGTACAGCACTCTATTTTCTGGTGATTTACATATATTTTAAGTTAATTTGTAAGCTTAACTTCAAGTTTTTTTAAAGTTTTATTAACGTACCTCCGTGGAGCTACGTGCAAGTCAAATCAACCCTTGCACACTTTCAACTCTAACACTTTAAAACAAACAAATCAATTTGTGGAACAAACATATATGCGCCGTTGTTTACCTTCCACCCATTGTTTTCTATGTTTGGTATTCCCCCACAGCGATACCCTGTCGCACCTGCCACGCCAAGCCTGGCTGCCAGGGGCCCCAGGCCCATGTGGTCGCCTCGTGGCCTCTCCCGCCCCAGCCCTCCTTCTGTGGGCCGATGAAGACGGAACACTCGAACTTCACCCCGGCCGTCCCCACTGCATCCTACAGCCGCATTGTGACCAAGATACGTCCACGGCCATAACGTTGATGGAGCAATTCAGTTGTAACTAACACTTTATCATGAGTACCTTAATTGACACTGTTCATGCAAACTGGCCTTGTTTTTATCATGTCTTTACACAGAATCAACGCAATAAAGTGTCATTATAAAAAACTCATTTCTCAACCTCGCCCTACAAGACTTGACATGCTAGGTATAGTGAGCCATTTCCTAGTTAACTCGTGAATGCCTCCATCTACTGATTCATTTGTTGGACGATATCTAAAACAGTTGCGAACCGCTTAACGAAACATGCGAATGCCAGTTTCGGCAACAGCCAGGGGCAGATCCAAGGAGGGGGTGGGGGGGCGACCCGGCCACGGCCCCCGTTATAGGACCGAAATTTATACCATTTAACATATAAAAACCAAAAAGCTAGGCCATTACTCGAAACTGGTCCCGCCTTTTCCAGCGTATCTGGATCCGGCCATGACAGCATATCCAGACATTATTGGATTACAAC